>JNDS01005183.1:0-74858 GCA_000697035.1 Rhizopus stolonifer B9770
GTGTATAAAATAGAGATGTAGATTTTTTTTTTTGAAAAGTTTACATATATTTATATACTACTTTTTTTTATTCTGACTTATAAACCACTCTTGGAACTTTTTTTCTTGATTTACATAACGTCACCTTTAAAACAGTAACTTGGCATAGCGTATAGAAACAATAGAAATGTGTGCCTGAGTTGTATTCGTCCTTGGCATAATACACAAAACCGGCCTTTTACCTAAAGCGGTCATTGAATAGAGAAACTTGGCATTGATTTGCTAGTCTCACAGTCTTGAGACCGGCATGTTCAAATACCCAGGTATTTTGACTTGGTACAGGCTTTTTTTTTTTAGAAAATACTTGAGTAAATTGGTAAATTTTTGAGACTGGTCTCACTAAAATGAGACTGACGGTGAATATACTGTATCTTTAAATAAATTTGAAATACAGAAAACAGGTCCACTAGCTTCCAAGTTCAAGATCTGTTGTCCTACAAAGAGAATATCTATTTTGTTTTGTTTATGTTCTGTAATATGTGGCTAATTCATTTCCTCACGAATATATGCATGTTTCATATATTGATAAGCGTTCATGCTCACCTTGATCAAGTCCCTCCCCCCATAAATTAAAATTTTTTTTTGTTTATCTTTTATATATTAATCGATTTTTTTTTATTCTTAATGCCCTTTTAAAGAGCACTCAGAAGAAATACTCTCTCTCTCTCTCTTTAAATTTCTTGAACACAGCGTGTAACCAGCTTTATAGCGTGCCATCCAGTTCTCGAATTTGTATGTTAATAACTGTAACAGGTCTACTATAAATGCCTTTTTTTTTTAAAATTAAAAAGACATTTTAATATTTACAATTAAAGTAGATTTTTATTCATATATATCAACACGACAAATAACTAGTAATAAATAGAAGATGTTTTTGAAGGTTCTATTTGGCTTTCACCAAAAGTAATTCGAGAACCACCACCAATAGTACTTGCCAAGGGCTCAAAGTTTGTTTGTCTCAAGATAGTCTTACTTTCCGAATCACTACTTGTTGACTTTTCATCAAAGAGATTCGCCACCAAATCACGAAGTTTATGCAATCCTAATTGAAAATAAAAAATAATGATAATAATGAGTGAGATAGCCAAGTACCAAATAGCTGCACTAGGACCAACAGACCAATCCAAAAAGGAGTAAACCCACCATTTTTCACTTTTTTTTTTTTAAAAAAAATTATTAGACATCTCTCAAAAAATACACACTTACACAGCAAAAATAATAAATGTCATCAACATATAGGCTACTACTGTTCCATAAACCAAAATAATCATCTTTTTTTGTACAATCATTCTGTTGAACAAGATTTCGGTGAGTATGGTGAATAGGGTAACGGCGTGTAGAGATATGCTTATCCAGAAATCAACGCGGCTTAAATGAGCTACAATTAAAATGAGTGATCAGATTATGAATTTTGTTTGAGATTACCATTGAATAAACGTTCGTTAGCTAATAAAGACCAAAAGACAACTGGTGTTTGAATACTAGACGAGAAATAATTAATCAAAAGAAATTGGATGTAATGTTATTATAATTTTACTTGAAAACAATTACAGTATGATACAAATACACATAAAGATAGTTAAGTACTGGTGGCTGATCAAAAAATGAAACAGGACGTTGAGAGGAAGAAGAAGTTAACCAGAGATATTTAGCATGATGATACAATGTGGTCTAAACAATAAAAAGAATAAACACACACACTCATACACACACACCAATTTTTTTTTCTTTTTTTTACCAAAAGATAGGCGTTTAATCCTATAAATGTCAAATCTGTAAAATAAGCAAAAAAATGCCTGAATTCTCCTGTAATAATTGACCAAAAGATATCGACCCATAAGACAACAAAGCTATACAGTACAAGTGGCAAACGAAGGATAAACAAGGTTTTGGAAGATACAAAGTTTGAGCTCACTGCGCGTTCAGGTTCAAATCGATCCAGACTAAACCATCGAATCAAAGCTGAATCAGACCTCTTGATAGGCTCATCACAATATATTGTCATTGTTATTAAGAAATAAAATGAGAGAGAGAAAAAAAAAAAGGGAAAAAGGGAGAGAGTAGTTATTGTAGAGATATGACCATTACTCCCCATTTACTTTATAGTACAAGCCGACGAGTTTTTTTTAGGGAGTTTAAAGGGCCAAAGAAAACAAAATATCAAGCTGTTGTATGCATTGTACAAAGTTTTTCCCTCCTGAAAAAAAAAAAAAAAAAAAAAAAAAAAAAAAAAAAAAAAAAAAAAAGAAAAAGAAAAAGAAAAATATCCAATATGAGTTATAGGATAAGAGAAAAAGAAAAATGAAATGAATTCTATTTCATGTTTTTTTTTTTTTTTTTTTTTGGTTTTTCTTTTAATGAGTAATTACATTTACTAGAAAAATCAATTGTTATCCTTGGATTGATTCTTATTGTCCTAAAGTTCTTTTTTTAAGAGAAAAAAAAATCTGCATGTTAGACAATAATTGTACTTTCATAAAGTCTCAAAAACCAAACATCAAAGGATTACATCTTTAACCCCCTCTTTCCACTGAATAAATTGACATGGAATGCAATGCCTCCTGTAACATTAATTAAAAAGAGAAAGAAAAGGCCTAATGATGTCTCAACTACAAACCTAAAAGAAAAAGCGAGGTCAGAATTTTTTTAAGGAGATCAATTGCATACACTTTTTTTTTCAGACACATTCAAGAGTACTTTTTGCGATGAAATGATATTAAAGAATTAGACAACAATGTTTATAAAGATTGGAAGCATAAAGAGTTCTATCAAAGATTATTTTTCACAAGTTTCGCTTGAGTTGATTTAAATTTGTAGACTTACTTTTTTTTTTTTTTTTTTTTTTTTTTTTTTTTTTCGCATCTGAATAAAGTGTAAGATACGACAAAGAAGCTCAAGATTCACGTCAACTTCAAGAAAAAAACGGATATATTCGGAGTTTGAAAGACCGAAGCCTCAATTTTTTTTTGACTTTTTCCACACTTGTGGCTCTCTCTTTTCTTTCATAATCTAATGAGACCCATTTTACTTCAAGGCCACACTCGTGCATTAACGCAAATCAAGTATAACAGAGAAGGCGATTTGCTTTTTACAGTGTCTAAAGACAAGGTTGCGAATGTTTGGTATTCTCACAATGGTGAACGTTTAGGTACCTATACTGGTCACCAAGGAAGTGTTTGGACAATTGATATCAACGGTATTTTTCAAAAAAAAAAAAAAAAAAAAAAGGACCAAAAGTTAACATGTGTTTATCATAAGCTTCTAGTACTTTGCTTGTCACCGGTTCTGCTGATAACTCTTGTAAACTTTGGGAAGTTGAAACAGGCCGATGCTTAAAGACTTGGGAATTTAAGACAGCTGTGAAGCGTGTTGAGTTCAGTGAGGATGGTTCTATGGTTTTGTGTGTTACTGAGCAACGTATGGGTTTCTCTGGTACTGTTACCGTCTATCCTATCAACAGCAACATCAACGGTGCTCGTAAGTCATATAGTGTATGTGTATAAATATACATATCTAAATGCTTATTTAGAATCTGATACACCTGTTGTTGTCATCACCAATAACGGAGGATCCAAGGCTGTTGTAGCCGGATGGAGTTATTTGGACAAGTACATTATCACTGGTCATGAGGATGGTACTGTCTGTCAGTGGGATTGGAAAGCCGGAGAAAAGACAAAGACCATCGACGCACACGAAGAAATTTTGTCTGATTTGCAAATGAGCAACGATCGCACCTATTTCATCACTTCCTCAAAAGACAAAAGTGCAAAAATTATTGATGCTGCCACATTGGATATCAAGAAGACTTACACCACTGATACACCACTCAACTCTGCATCCATTACACCCAAACACCAAGAATTTGTCATTGTTGGTGGTGGTCAAGATGCAATGAATGTCACAACAACTTCTGCTAGACAGGGAAAGTTTGAAAGTAGATTTTATCACAAGATTTTAGGAGAAGAAGTGGGTCGTGTCAGAGGTCACTTTGGTCCTATCAACACAATTGCTGCTCACCCAGAAGGCACCAGTTACTCTAGTGGTGGTGAAGATGGTTATGTCCGTGTACATCATTATGATCCTGATTATTATACTTTCAAACTTGAAATTTAGATTAAAAAAAAAGGTTTTTTTATTATTATTGAGTATGTGAATCAGACATGGCATCTGATAGTTGTTTATGGATATTCAATTGATCAATAACAGCTCTCGTTAAAGAAGAATTAGCTCTTCCAGTTGTCTTGAACATGCCTGTTTGCGGCGCGGTTGTATTGATTTGTGTAGATGTGTATCCATTCTCAGGAGCACGTGTTATATAAGTAATCGGTGGTGGTGGAGGGAATGTTCGGTTGGGTTGATTAAAATGTACAGCGGCCCATGTAGGATGTTCCCGTTCAATTTCCATCAACGTATTTTCTAAAATTTTTACTCGTTCAAATATTGAAAAGGGTGGATCTGCATTTTGATCTAATTTAACGTTCAAGTGTTGTTCGACATTGTTGATACGTTCAATAGATTCAGCCTTTGTCAATGGTACTTCCTTTTCCTTATTTAATGTTGCTGTTGCTGTTGTTGTTGTTGTTGTCGATCGAGCCAATGAGCTGTCCTCATTATTCACAATGTCAAACTTCATTTGAATATTTCGATTGATCTCACGAGCGTCCGTCCTCGCGCATGTAACATCGTCAGCTGTAGGGTCATGACGGCTCAGAAACTCTGTTCGGTTACTTTCGTCTAGTTCGTTTCGCTTGGCTTGTATGAATGTCTCAATGCGTTGATCGACTTCTTTGGTAGTGGCTCGTATTTGCACTTTTTCACCGTCCATGCGCTTGATCCGCTCCTTGTTTTCGTCATCGTCATCGTCTCCTCTGGGTCTCTTTAACAATAAGTCTTTGTGTGTCTTGTCTGGTTTGTCCAGTATATCTTCTTTAGCATCCACATGTCTTTCTAAGCATTCTAATAATCGTTCCACTAATCCATCTAACTCATTTGGCAATTTCTCCAACTGAGAACGTGAAAGCACAATCAGTTCTGAATCAAGACATTCACTAGTCTCGATCAGTCCAATGCCCTTGAAGAATTGGGAAAGTTCTTTATCCCAACTGAGTGTTGCTTCTCCAGACATTAGAAAATATTAAAATAAAATAAAAAAAGAAAAAGAAAAAGAAAAAGAAAATATATATAAATGTGACAATATGGTTGTCAATTGTAAAAATTCGAAAACTATGCAACAGAAATTTTTTTCTTCTTCTCTCGATAAAGTTTGCACTTTTTCGATTTTTTTACGATTGACTGCCCTTAATATTGTAGTAGAGCGACTGGAATTTTCGTATCTCAAAGCAGTGCAACACTCACACACACACGATAAAAGGTGAAATGAAAAGTGAAATGAAAAGTGAAATAAAGCCAAAATATATAGTAAAATGAAAAGCAAAAAATATTTTTTTTTTTGTTTTTGTTTTGCTTGAGGGTAGCCAGCATTACGCTCATGTGGCGCCGTCTCGACTCCACCACCGCACGTGAGCTCTTTCATTTCTTCTTCTTCATAGGTAAAAGAAAAAAAAAAAGAAAACACTCTTTACATTAAATTTGACACTAACTTTTTTATGTGGAAAGCCTTTTAAAAAAAGTATATACATATCATTCATAGCCAAACAAAGAGATTTTCCTTGGCAGACTGTTCTTTCGACCAATACAAGCAACAAGATGAGCTATATTAAAGGGTCGACCAGAAAATTGTAGTAGCTAAATACTTTTTTTTTTTTTTTTTTTTTTTTTTTTGGAACAAATCAAGTTTGTTGATTAATGAGTAACTCTAAATCTTTTAATCTGGCTACGTTTGTAGAGACGGACTCCCAGATTTTTATAAATTCTTTAGTCGAAAAACCAAAACGTGATAACCGGTGAATAATGTATTCAAAGATTATTCTTGGGGATAGTGAAATTTAAGGTTCCTTCTTGTCGGTATATATCACTTGAGAATTCTAATTCCACATTTTTGACGTTTGTATGTCTAAGTTTATTATTCAACCACACAGAGAGACATTATTTTCTTTTCCCGTGAACACCAAAAGCTTAATTCGAATCACAGAGATTAAATAACCCATCTACTTCTATAAAAGGATGGGGACAATACACCATCAGTTTTGGATAAAGGAGGAAGATTCGGTCAAAGTTCCCCAGAGGATCTTACAGTATCTTTTTGAGGAGAAATATGTTATAAAATGGAACAAGATTTTCCTGAATCGCTCTTCACGGACTATTCTGATAAATATCTTTTTTGTATTTCGTCCTGCCGTTTCGTTTTTCACCGCTTTTAAAAGCTCAATTATCAGTTTGATATCAAAAACACCTTTTTCTTTCGAAATACTATACCATATGGTGCGTAGTTTTATAAGTAACATTTCTCCAGGTCTTGGAAACTGAAAGAGGTGGGGAAATATTGGTTGCTGGGTTCCTGATATCGTCATAATCTTTAACAAATTTAAATACTTGACTAAGAATATCTACAGATAATCTGTCCAAAGGAACACCCCAAAAGTAGTTTTTTTTTTCTAAAAAAAAAAAAAAAAAGAAAAAAAGTAGGAGTGGGGAAGCAAAGAAATGCATAACCATTAGCACGATTGACTTACTCCTGATTCGAGTTGATGCCACCAATGGAGTTTTTTTTTAATGAATATTGACTTCCCTCTTTTATGTTTTTTTAATACACATTTTACTTCAAGAAAATTCTTAATAGATTCACTATTTTATATCTCTTTTTTAAGAAAAAAAAGTAAATTATATGCAGCATTTAGAATCAATTTGGGAAGGTTACACATCACGTGATAATTCTTTTTTCATGAACTGTGATGAAGACGCCCTCTTTTTTTTTTCTTTGATTCTATGAGTTTTTTACTTCAAAAAATTCTACTTTTTTTTATTTTACTTTTGCAAATATTTAAAAAAGATGGTCAATGTACTTTAATCCCCTCTTTCATTTTGAATCTTTAGGCTTGGGCTTATTTTTTTATTGTACCACCCACGCGTTTTGCCTATGCTTGACAGAGTTTCACTAAACGATGACATGACTCTTTGTTTTTCATTAGCTGTAATGCTGTTACCAATGTATTTGTGTCATTTTAATACTTAAAGACTCTTTTTTGGTTTGCAAAGCCTTCTTCAAGTATAGATAAATGTATTTACCATTGAAGAAAGCAACGAAAACGGTTTATTTTTGATATTTTTAAAAAGCCAACATACACAGGGAAAAAAAACCACAAGTTGCAAAAAGCAAGTTTTTCACATGTATAAAAGGGGCAAAAGTCAGCTAGAGTTTTTCTTTACCCTCGATGTTCCCGGAGCATCCGCCCATTCCGGGGGGTGGTGGCGAGACGTAGTGGTATTCCAACGCCGAACAAGCTCGTTTTGCCATATAAATAATAGTTCCCCATGTGTGAACTCCCAACCAAACTTCAAATGAAAAAAAAAAAACAAACATTTTTTCTTAATTTTGTTTGTAATTTTATAAGCTGTACATGTAACACAAATAAGCGTCTCCTTTTTTTTTTTTTAACTTTTATTTTTCCAAACACTTCATTTATTTCATCTGTTTGAAAAGTATAGTATCATTGGATTTATTATCAATAGAAAAACTTGTATATAATAAATATCAAAAGAAATAAGATACGCAAATGGCCTCAGGTTAAAATATTACACAACTGATCTAATAAAATGCCTTCCGTACGGTTCTTTTTTTTTTTTTTTTCGTTTGTTGGTCAAAATTATTTGCAGTAAAATTGATGTTTACAGTGCACCTACTAAAGCTAGAAGTAAAACCGTAAAAATGAAGAATACAACAGCCAATATTTCTCATAAAAAAAAAATGTACCTTGAGTGGGTTTTGAAATGAAAAGCGGGAAGCAAAATTTCAAGGCTTGCCTTTATTTCAGGCATGGTTGTTCTACACATACAATAAAATCGGAAGCTGGCTGTGCTATTCTTGTTCAGGTAACAAAAATTAAACTTTTCTTTTACTTTATTTACAATTATAGACTGGATTGAATAATAATAATAATAATAATAATAATAATAATAAAAACTCAATGAAATCAAGTGAACTGTACCAAACAAATAAAAGCTATTGATAAATATTGTTACTGACTTTGGCCACTTTACAAAAAAAAAAAAAAAAAAAAAAGGAAAGCTTTGGTTTTAAAAACCAAACATTTTTTGGTTAATAAAACTACTTTTTCGTTGAACAGTAATTATGAAAATGTTATTGGTCAAAAAAGGGACTTTGTTAAGCATAAAAAGATTTGGCAATGAATATATGTCTAGACTTTTTTTTGGGGGGAGGTGGTTTATTGTAAGTGAAGGTAGATCAAATAAATAATAATGAAAGGGGTAAAAAAAAAAAATGCAATGTTTGTATGTGTATTATGTTTCGTCATTTTCGGGAACTTCAATTTCCTTTGTATCGTTCGGTATCTCCAAGGGAATGTACATCAAATAGGCTACAAAGATAAAGTAAATCAAACTGAAAATCACTGCATAAGCCGGCCAATCCAAATCATCCAAATAATTCAAGAATAAACGAATATTGAAACCAACCACGATAAATGAAATCAACCAAGCAACGATATTCACCATCGTTGAGTTTTTGAAGGCGGTAGACATTATTTTTGAAGAAGCGGTGAGTTTCAAGATAGGTATAATGGCTGCCGGAAGACAAAGACTTTGTAAAACGTTCAAGAATTCACCCATTGTATCAAATCTATCCACTGCATAAATAGCCACCAACATACTTGGCACAAGTGCTATAGCCCTTGTCATAGCCACACGATGCCATTGCTTTTTAAAGATCGCACCCAAAAATCCTTCAACTACCTAAATTTCAAATGAGTTTTTTTTTTTTTTTTTTTTTTTTTTGAATTTGTAACATGTGATTATTGTTATATAACTTTACATATTGACCAGCCAAGGTACCTGTCATAGTAGAACATTGACCAGCGGCCAATAATCCCAAGGCCCAAAAGTATTTTGCAAATTTTCCTAATGTACGTGACAATACCTCAGAAGCGTCGTAAAGACCAGGCAACTGTGTAATCACTTGTTCTGGTTTATAAAACACTTGAGCAAATACAACCACAATGGCCAGGTTAATTAAATAAGAGGTGATCAGAGCCAATGTAGATTCGATAGCAAAATAGTAATTAGCTTCCTTCTTTTTCTTCTCACTTGGTTTTTTCCCTAAATGACGCGACATGACCAACGCACTATAAATATATAGAGTATGTTTTTCAATAAATATTTACAAATATATATATATATATATATAATTACCTGTGTAAAAACATGTTGTGAGGCATAATCACACACCCTACCATACCCACTGCCTGTACTCTCGCTTCCTCTGGAATTTCAGGCACGAGTATTCCTTTTAAAAGCAACTCCATATTTGGTTTTGAAGCCAACATCTCTACCCAAAAACAGACAACCATCAGACCAATCAGGCTCATAAAGAACATTTCCATCTTTCTCACCCCGTATTGTTGCAGCCACATAAACAAGAATGTGTCGGTGGCCGTGATCATGACCCCGACCCAGAGCCGAAGACCCAAAAGGATTTTGAGCGCAATAGCAGTACCAATGATCTCTTGAATATCTGAACCAATAATGGCTAGTTGTGTAAACATCCAGATGGCAACGGAGGCTGGTCGGCTATAGTTTTTACGAATCAATTGGGCTAGATGGGTTTGTGTGACCACACCCAATCTTGCAGAAAGTATCTGGATCAAGAGTCCAGCTGCATGAGCCCAGAGGAGTAACCAGAGTAGTTTATAGCCAGCTATGGCACCTGCTTGAAGATCCGATTCTAAATTACCCGGGTCAAGATAGGCAATAGACCTAAAGTGAAAGGTTAAAAGAGTAGATATATAAAAGATAAACAAATTTACATAAGCCAGCCTATAGTTAAAAAATTAAGTCTTTGTATGTATGGTACAATAACATTTTTTTTTAGGTTTACCTGGTCCAGTGTAATGAAGTAGTTTGTTTAATGAAAATGATACATTATCTTCTTCTGGTCCTGTATTCACTTGTCCTCGAACGTCAATCTCTACATTCCAATCGTTCTCTTCATTTCGTTCTAATGTTTGATAGTTTAAACTCTTTATAGCTTTATTCAATAGGCTAGACCCTTCTTCTGGCTCATCGCTTTTCTTCATTGTAATTTGAGCTGATGAAGAAAAAAAAAAAAAAAAAAAAAAAAAAAAAGAAGATTAATTCATTTACCTTTTATGGTGGCTCTCCGCTTTTCCGGCCTATTTAAATGACATAATTTATGCTTTTACGATGCATTAATTTAAGTTTTGTTAATCAAAATCAATTAAATAAAAATATTTATCTCTTATTAAATATGGCAATGAATACATTTCATTCTCTTATAAAGACTGATGTTTTTTTTTTTTTTTGGGTTCAACATCAGCCAATTCTGCAATGATCAGCAGAGCGTAAATTAAAATCATACGCTTAAAATGGAAACAACTTTGATGATGACGATGTCATCCATTTGAGCAACAAAAAAGGGAGGGAGGGGCGTAACTTAGCATTAGGAGAGAGATGGTTTCTCATCTGTCATTAGAACGCCGCCAGCTCTAATTTTTTTTAGTGGTTGTCTCATCTTGTATGACACACATGTTTCTATTGTAAATTCATTTGTGTTTCATCTTTTTTTTTTCTTTTAAAAACAAAAGATAGTTGGATGCTTTAATAAATGTGGATAACACTGTATCCTGCATTTATTTTTCTTTGTTGGCATAGAATGGGCGGGAATATTCAACCAATCAGAATAACGAGAAGATATAACAATAAGAAAGATGCATTCAACTTCATTCTTGTTTCTGTTGCATTAAAGCTCTGTTAAACAGCAAGATACCTTTATCTCCTTGAATATATCGTGAAATAATCAATGCTCTTCTCTCCTTTTTTTTCCCTTCTCTCTTTTTTTTTTTTGAATATTTACGACATGTACTAACTTTTATGTGTTACACATAAACCAAATTGATGTACCTTTTTTAATAAAACGTTTTTTTTTTTTATCTCGTTTCCTTTTCTTTTTTATCTTTTTTGGGAGGAAAATGCTTGAAAATACTGATTTTATGAATCGATGGAGTATCCGACAAGCCAACAGTAGGCTTCACGCACACGACATGCAAACCGCCTTGGAAAACGATCTTTCTCGAAAAGTACAAGATGAAAAAATTCAAACGGGCATTGCCATTCCACTCAACGATCTTCATTCCACCAATCCTTATCTTCGACCCCCCTCGAACCAACGTCGACTAAAAGCCAAAACATATGGTTTTCGAGACCCCTTTGCGTCAGCGCCCATGGAAGCTTGGCAAGAAATTAAAGATTACAATTTAAGAGTGAATGGATTACCCACCTTGGAGCAAATGATGCGATTGCACACCTACAGTCCACTGACACAGTCTCATTTCGCAACCTTTCTCGAGAGACGAAGGGTTCGACAAAACTTGACCTTTTTAATGGAACTCGAAACACATGAAAAGCTCTGGCGAGCGCTATTACAAAGCCTCGACCGACAGAACCGACAGCGACTTTCGAGGTTTTTGGAAGCGGCCGAAAAGAAGGAGCTGCAACCTAAGCTGGAGACACAGACGCATTATGCAGAGACACCAGATACTGAAGATCTCTTGAACCCACCCACATTTATGGCGACGACACTTACGATGCCCAGCAGTGACCGATCACTCTCGCATGAGGATCTGATCCAAAACGCTCAGAGAATCTATTACACGTTCTGTGCAAGAGAATCGCAACGGGTGCATCTACCGGAAGATTATCGAACAGTGCTAGAGGAGACGGTGGTATTTAGTAAACGACCAGAACCGCTGGTGTTTGAGTCAGCGAAATCGCATGTGTTTGAGGTGCTCAACATGTTTTATTACCCCCTGTTTGTAGATCAAGTGCTTTCCAAGAACATCTCGCGCACCACCTCGCGTCTTTTGTTACTCCTGGGTGTACTCTTGCTGACGTTGGGGTTTTCAATAGAACTCTCTATTATCTTTTTAGATTCGAAAAGTTCACGCTGGATTGCGCTGGTGCCCTTCTTTTTTGGATGGTCAGGACTACTGACGAGTGTGACAGAATTTGCCTGGTGGTTTGGACTGACAAGTGTGGGTGAAGTACAATTTATGGATTATACGGAAATTCAAGATGTAGTGGTCAAGAAAATGCATTTCAAACGAGGATGGCTCTGGTTAGCCTTTATCGTCTTGTTGTCGATTATCAACACAGTCATCTTTGTGTTTATTCCTGCTCATCGACTCTAACTTATTGTATACAAACTCATTAATAAATTTACTTATTTCACTCCCTACCTTGCATTCGGTTGCCACCATCGGTATCATTGAACGTGTAGTTTTTTAATAGAGGGCTTATAAACAAAGACAACTTAATTAATTAACAAAGAAAATAAATGGCAACTATCAAAGATGAAAAAAAAAAAAAAAAAAAAAAAAAAAAAAAAAAAAAAAAAAACTCTTTGTTGTCATTTTTTTGGTATAAAAAAGCCAATATTTTATTTATTTTCTTTCCCATTCAACTTACATGTTTAACGCAGCTTTATATTACCTTGGTTTGTTGTCCAAAAAGAATCGCCCATTGATCGACAAAAAGGATGATTGGTACTACTGTTCGTATTGTCAAGTTGGCTTTTCCTCGGAATCCAGACACGATTGGCACCTAGACTTTTGCAAATATCTTACCAAAGAATCCATCCAATAGACCCTATACATATAAACATATATATATATATATATATATACATCCATACTCACCCACACCCACACACCACACACACATATATATATATATATACATATACATATACAAGCATAGAATTATAGAACCATATAGAAAATAGAAATCCTTTTCTTTTTTAAAAAAAAAAAAAATTCCCATGTTGTTTCTTGATATAGACTTCCTTCTTCCTTTCCACTTAGAATAAAAAAAAAAAAAGCTGTTTTTCTTTTCTTTTTTTTTAATGTGTTGTTGCTGGCCCTTGAATATAAAGAAGAAAAATAAAGGGGGTATATGTTTTCTAGGAGAGGGGGGGGGGGGGGGGGGAGGGGGAGTACGACGATGGCGGGATTAATATAAGCTGTACTTGGGTATACTTGATGGACTCATATAGAGTGGATTTGTTGGCTTGATAGATGTACGTCTTTCATGTTTAAAAGAGGATAGAAAGGGCTCTAGTAATGGAGAAGCGGGTGGAGAACAAAGTGCGGTGGTTGTTTGTGTTGGCTTCAAGTTCTTATCCTTGACACGACAAGGTTCTGAACAGTACAACTAAACAATTAGATATGAAACCATGATATGCTATCCCTTACGTTTTCTTCAGTACAATGACGATCACAGATAATACACCAAGAGAGATCCATTATTATTGTTATTATTATTTATTATTTAAAGAGAAGAAAAGAAAATCGTGTGCGTGTGTTTTATATGTGAGCATGCAAAAAATAATAGGAGATGAAAATAAAGTTTCAGCCAATCAATTCCCGCACGCATCACTTTCCATCTCTCTTGTAAACCGTGCACACGTTTTCCCTCAAATGTTCAAAAAGAAAAAAAAAAAAAGAAAATAAAAAGCTCGTCATTACCATCCAATAGGAACTTGACATATCCCTCATACCCCACCCCCTTTTGTTTTCTTTTGATTACGTTAATAACAAGAACGGCGCTTCAAAGACTACATATCTCTTTTGACGGTAAAATGACTCTTTTGATAAGAAACACAATCTCAGATAATGAAATAAACTATCTGAAGGTTTAGAAGCTTTGGGTGTTTTCTTTGCTCCCTTCTCAAGTAGATTTTAGACAATTTTTTGTGTATCAAAAGTGATCGCCTGGTTTCTCAAACACATTTCTCTCTCTTCCGGACATCGGTCATTTTTTCACTGTCAGCATAGATGGTTTTATCTATCTATCTGTTAGATGACCCACATCTTTCTTTTCCCTTTTATAAACAACAAGGAATTATTTGATTCCAATTTTTATTTTTCTTTTTTCTTTTTTTTTTCTTTTCTTTTCTTTTTCTTTTCTTTTCTTTTTCTTTTCTTTTCTTTTTCTAGGGTTTTTGTTGTTGTTGTTGTCTCATACATAATTTGAATTAAGCATGAAAAAATAAGCCTAACTTTTTTTTCCTTTTTTTTCCTGCTCTTTTTTTTTTTTTTTTTTTTTTTTGTATGGGAAATAATTTAACAAAGGAACATAGTAGACTTCCGATAGATTCCAGTGTAGAAAATAAAGTGGATTTGAGTACGATTGAATCCATAAGAGAATTTCATATAGAAGAAGCCTCCACCTACTGGCTTCCAAAAGATGATGAAGAACAACAAAGATTGACCGGCGTAAGATGATTTTTCTAGTTTTATAGCTTAACAGTTTATTATTATATAGCAACACTTTGCCTTGAAAGAATTATATGAAGGGTAAAAAAAAAAAAGATATACGGATCAACTTTTTCAACTAACAAAAAGAAAAAGCAACTTGTTATCGAGTGTAGAAGAATCCTTGGATTTCAAAAAAGGAGTATCTATCCTAGATGTGGGTTGTGGCTCTGGTATATGGATTATGGAAAGTATATGCTATAACAGATATTGGATTGTTACTCATAAATGTGCATAGGATATGTTGTTTGATTACCCCAATTGTGAATACTATGGATGTGATATGGTAGACACCACCAATAAGAATTTAAAGGTCAATTTCCAACTGCAGATCGGTAATATTCTCAACGGACTTCCTTATGCCGACAATACATTTGATTTGGTCAACATGAGACTCTTTGTCTTTGCTTTACGTGAGGAGCAATGGCCTGCAGTCATCAATGAATTAATGCGGGTTGTTAGACAGGGAGGAATCATGCAGATTATCGAAGTCGATTTAAAAGTAAACAATAGCTCCTAGTACACACCCTAAACCTCTTTAGATGACAGAGAAAGAAAACGAAGCTTATCATAGGCTTTTGGTAGCAAGTAAATAAATGACAAAAAGGAATATTGCGCTAATTTTTTTTTTTTTTTTGGAATAAAAGTTCATAAAGTGTGTGAGCAAAGAAATCAAAATCCAAGAATTGCATTAGAATTAGAAAGACTTGTTTCTGAGAACAATTATGCTGAAGTACTTGAAAGTGATTACAGATCTTGCAATATGAGTAAAAAAAAAAAAAAAAAAAAAAAAAAAAAAAAAAGACAATATGTTTTTATTTACAGATATACAGGCGCTAATACGAGCACAGCCAGAAAGTTTGCTTGGGATTGGGTTGAATTGACCAAAGGCATCCTTTCATGGATTAAGCCTTTTTTGAACTTGAAAACACATCAAGAAGAAAAAGAATTTATACGTGATTTGAGGTACTGTCTTGATACCACGGATTGTCTTGTTTGTTTTAATGGCGTTTCTGCTCGAAAAAAGCAAGCTATGCATTAAATCTCAGTTCTTTCTTTTTCTTCCCTCCAAGAAAAAAATGTTCTTTTTCTGTTTATTATTATTATTATTATTATTATTATTACATGTTCCATTCATTCTTATGAGCCCCTTTCAATCTATACAACTCCCTTCTTTGGCAAAGATAAAATACATTAAAAACAACCAACCGTTCACTATCGCACTTGCACTTGATACAGCAATCTCTGCAGGTTCAATAGACCTTCAAAGACAACTACGCTTTTCCGACCACCAGTTCGAACTCGAATATAAGCTCATGGCTAACGAACAAGTCTTGTTAGACTCTGTCGAATTTGAATTAGACATGGATTTAAAAGACAATGTCATGATGACGGAAGGATTTCAATGTTGGAGTACCACCAAAGAAATGTCAAGACACAATAAACTAGCGACCATTCCAAGCCCCGTTGCTTGGATTACCCAAATGAACCTCCAAGGGTAAGATTCTTTTTTTTATATATATTCATTTTTGAGCTAACCATATATTAGAGATTATGATTTCTTTAATTATTCAGGACGAACAGGCCATTTACACGCCACAGGCTATACCTATCTTCGCCATAGCTCTGGTCACTTGGTCTTTATAGGTTCAGTGTCCGAACACTCGGGTTATTCCTATTACAAGGCTAACATGAACGCCAACACCTGGACATTTTATAAAGATGTTCAGGGCAAGATTCTCAAAAAGGGGGAGACGCTTGACCTTAAATTTGTCATCTTTGAGGGCTTGGATCTAAGCCAGATCTGGACCCGTTATGCAACCTATTATGATCCCAAGGGCGAGTTCAATAAGCCACGTCATCTGACCGGTTGGTCTTCTTGGTATAATTTTTATGAGCGAGTGACCGAAGCAGATGTGATGGCCAGCCTCGAGGCCTTTGAGCAACATCCTTATCCGATCGACATCATCCAGGTAGACGATGGATATCAGGCACAGATCGGAGATTGGCTGGAGGTGAATCACAAGTTCCCAAGGGGCATGAAAGCGCTGGCAGAGGACATCAAGCTTCATCGAAAGCGGCCCGGGATCTGGCTCGCACCATTTGCGGTGGGATTCAAGAGCAAGATCGTGAGAGAGCATCCGGATTGGCTTCTAAAGCAAGGCGACTCATGGCTGGTGGCGGGACCCAACTGGGGTGGGTTTTATGCCTTGGACATTTATCATCCAGAAGTACGTGCTCATCTCAAGGCCGTGTTTGACGTCGTGATTGAAAGCTGGGGATACGAGCTGCTCAAGCTTGATTTTTTGTTTGCGGCGGCGATGGTGCCTCGTTTGGGAAAGACGCGAGGAGAGATTATGTGGGACGCAACGAGTCTGATTGTCGAATGTGTAAGAAAGCGGGCCTTGATCTTGGGCTCGGGTGTGCCTTTGCCGTCGGTCTGGGGCAAATTTGAGTACAATCGGGTGAGTAGTGATGCGTCGCCCTGGTGGGACCATGGCGTGTTGAAACTGGCTAATGTGCGTGAAAGGGTATCCACTGCCAACGCACTCACATCCACTTTGCATCGATGGCCGATGGGATCCAGAGTGTTCGGGAGTGATCCGGACGTGTTCTTTATTCGATCGGACAACAACAAACTGAGTGAGGTGGAAAAACACACGTTGTTGATTGTCAATCTAGTTCTTGGGCAGCTCACGCTCATGTCAGATAACGTAAATCTTTACAGCGATCTCGAACACAAGCTTTATGCGTCCACTTTTCCTAAGCCGGAGGCCAAGGTGACAGGTATGACCAGTCTGGGTTTAGAGACCTATCGTGTGGATTATACTTGCAATCAACGTCAATACATCTTTTATACCAATCTCTCACCACTTCCTTACACTACACATTTACCACTGGGAGAAGACGCACAAGACGTGTATTACTTTGAACACAGCAATGTTTTGATCAAGGATAAGGTGGACTGGCTCAAATCACAAACGGCCATCTTCCTCA
The DNA here is from genome assembly GCA_000697035.1 of Rhizopus stolonifer B9770. NCBI lineage: Eukaryota > Fungi > Mucoromycota > Mucoromycetes > Mucorales > Rhizopodaceae > Rhizopus > Rhizopus stolonifer. Next base: position 17,499 of record JNDS01005183.1, read on the forward strand.
AGCCTCATGAGACAAGGATGTTTATGAAGATCTCGGATCGATTTATGGGATCTACCGGCCATCTCTTACCGGGAACAGAAATTGATTCTCTATCGATTACAGATGTGGTACGAATTACCACCAAAAAGCGCTACACGGCCAAGAACAAGCTTTATATCCGATTGGACGGTGAAATTCCTCAAGTCTATGTGAATCAGACATTGGCCCAAGTGAAAAAATATGTTTGGAACCAAGATATTACGGTCATCAAGATCACTTTTTAATAAATTTTTAAATCTTGAAACCACTGTGAATAGCAGCCACACCAAACGTAAGGTCTTCATATCCCTTTCCGATCGTTTTGAATCCTGCATCACGAATGATTTGTGCAAATTCTTCTTGAGAATAAAATTTACGAATACTTTCTACAAGGTATTGATAGGATGCACGATCTCCTGCAATCACTTCTCCTAAAGCTGGAATCACATCAAAAGAATAGAAATCATAGACCCTTTTTTTTTTTTACAATTGTCAGCATTTTCCTTGGATGGGGAGTTTTTTTTTTTTTTTTTTTTTTTTTTTTTTTTAACTTACTGTGAGCATAAGGTGTTGTCTTGAATCTCTTTTCTCCTTCTCCCAACATATGAGGATTGATATCTACCAAAGTAACAGAAGCTGTATTATCTCTATGAACATTTTTACAATAATCTAAAAATCGAAGTGCAACATCCCCTGATCATATGGACTATTAGATTAAATTTTAGTTGTTGTTGTTGTCTACATACCTGTTCCACCAGCCACGTCTAATAATTTGGTGCCTGGACCAGGTGCCATGGAACTAATAAATTCGTCTTTCCAGATACGGTGAATACCTAAACTCATGGCATCGTTCATCACGTCATATTTTCCTGCTACGTTTGCAAAGACCTTGTGTACTATGAATGTTGTTAAATTATATTTTCCAAAAAAAAAAAAAGAACTTTTTACCGAGTGATTCTTTATCTTCTTCTGCAACATCTTTAAATCCAAAATGAGTTGTTTTCTTTTCAACTTGTTGATAACGTGTAATTCCGGTTGAAAAAAGAGCTCTTGAAACATTAGGACGTAAAGTCTTTTGACATAATGAAGAAAAGCGTAACATATTTAAAAGAGAAAGAATATTTTACTACCCCCTTCTCTCTTACTTTTTTTTTTGAAGAACATGGGCGGACTTGTTTTTTTTTTTTACTATCATACACTTTTTTTGGTATAACTAATCGGAAAATTTGAATTTGGTGTCGCTGATTTTGATCTGAATGTTGTTAATTTTTAGCTAAAGTATCGTTGACCCAGAAATAGAATGTTGTTTTCCAAAAAAAATAATATGTCGCTAAAAAAGAAAATAAAGTGTCGTTTAAAAAGGACCAAAGTATGGGTATGAATTATATGCAAAAACGAGTAAAAAAAAAAAGCATAATGATTAGAAGTGATACTTCATATTGTTTAAAATGAAAAGTTTTTGGAGGATGATTTTAGACTTTATTTATTAAAATTTTACTTTGTTATAACATTTAATAATTTGGCGTTTGGAATGGTCAGCAAACGCATATAATTCACTTGGGTGAGTATTCTCACAAGCAGCACGGATTCTAGACGTCATTGTCTCACCTACTGCGAAGAAGACTCTTTTTATTTTACCCTTAACTAAGGACCAAAAGTTCTCAATTGGATTAAGCTCGGGGCTGTATGATGGAAGATACATAATGTTATAACCTCTTCTTAAAATCTTTCGTTGCAGGTACTTATTTTTATGAATGGAACAGTTATCTATTACAAGATAATAGACCTTCATAGTTTCAATTTCATTCATAATATCGAGTACTTCATTGATAAATTTAATGTAATGGGGCTAAAGTGATGCTTTTGGTGCTGACTTGCCATTATCTGGCCATTGCTGATCAGCACTTACATCTCCTTGCTCTTCTTCAACAACCTCAGCCTCAACGTCTTTCTTCTTTCTTTTGTTTGCCTTTGCCTTCTTCGGTTTTGGTGCTGAAGGTGCTGGCTTTCTGAGCGATACGTGGATGACTGTATCCGCTGTAATTGCACCGAGTATAGTGTGGGCAACTACCCTTGTTACGGGTGTTTTTACCACAGGACGGCTTCCAACAGGGCTCCATGCAAAACTTCTCCTCATATTGGTATGGAAACAAGACTCATCAATAAAAACACATTTTTTTTTTGTGAAATCTACGCCTGCGTCTTTCCAATCCATAAATCACTTTTATTTTTTTTACTTTTTTTTTTTGTAAAGTTGTATTTATTATTGAATAAACAGTACAAAAAAAAATAGAGGTGAGTAGATGGTTGACCATTAGAATTCTTAGAGCCTAATATGTTTTCTTATTAGAAGTAGGATATAAGAGAAAGGTACAGCTTGTGTAATTCTAGCTAGTTATCAGTTAGTCAAACTCCCAAGCCACGAGCTTTGCTAGCATTGACAGTTAGTTACAGGTGCATCTTGTTCTAAGCACTTGATGTGTTATGAAGATGGTAATTCGAACAGATGCAGTGTGTTGTAGCTTGCTTGATTGGTTTGCGAATAAAGCTATGAAAAGCCAAAGGTTTGTCTGTTATCAATATATTATACAGTCATCCATGGTCTATTAACTCATCTACAATACAGTTTTTCCTGGTTATTTATATTACTCTTTGCTTCATACACCGCTGTGAATACACTTTTATCTAAGATTAATGTCATTGTTATGTTTGCACATTATCTACACTTTATTATAATCAATCTCAGTACCAGCCACGTCAGACTATATAATTCAGAGACTATTTGTTTAACAGTTCTTCTCCTTATCTTTGAAATAAAATAGTAATCGTTAGCTATTAATCTTGACTATTTCACTATATAATTATCCATAAACACCACACCTTGACCCTTTGTTGTGTGGACTGTTTGATGATCCTGATGCGAATATATATTTTAGATGGTTAGTGCAAAGTTAGAAGCAAAAAAAAAAAAAACAACAACAATAACAATAACAACAGAATAATAATACTTATGTGGTTATATTATTAGGACGAATGAGCGTCCAAATGAAGTAAAAGAAAGCAAAGGAGGTCTATCCAATGAAAGACCAGATGCAGTGATTAGTTTGTTAAATGGTATAAAATGGTCCAAGAGTTTCGGCTTCAGTGAGGCAAAATGCTTTGGAGGATCCAATAATAACTACTTAACAAGTATGGATCTTGTTCGATTGGGCGTATTCAGCAAGATGAGCCTTGATATCAATTCATTAAAAGGCGTCCTCTCATTAAAGGTTGTCGCTAATTCAATTATATTCTACATTGCCACACATCCATATGATCATATGTACATAATGTATGAAATTGCCAAAGTACATGTCCCACCTGCCTCGATGAGGTATTAAAATACTTGATGGACTTTAACAAGCTGTATAATATTGTCGATTTGTTTGAACAATGGTGCCAAAGTGATGCCCCCACAGTGAGAACCATTCTCAATCTCCAAGCATAACTAATATTTGTGCCCTTATCTCGCCTTCAACAAACAGATTTCGCTGTGATATTTTTGTAATGTTTAAATAAAAGTAAGGTTTTTAAATATAACAAAAGGGAGTCTTTATTCCGATGAAGTTCTTATAATTTGTCCTATTGACTTATATTTATATCAGTTTGTTGTCTTACTCAGTATGTCGCACTAAACTAGGGTTGTTCTTTTATCTAACTTTATATTGGTGGACAACATCTTTCATTATGTTGCTAGGATTTAGGATGTCATTAATATTCATCTATCACAAACAATAATATCGTAAATGTTTTAATAGTTCTGATAGCTATAGGTTTCGTTGTTTGATATGTATTCTTTTATGTTATATGTTTATATGTTAATGTTGGTATTATCCTCAAATACTACACCCGCCCATGTATCACTAAACATAATTATCGATAAAATATTATATATAATATGTATTATCATTTGATTAATAATAAACCAATCCATCATGTTTAATACTTTAATACTTCTCTTAATTGACTCGAATTTGTGAAGTCAAAGTGAAAGAAGCCTGTGAAGTATGTGTTTTATCCTAAGATTAAATAAAAGAGTCGTAGATGATGACAGGACTTTATCAAAAATTAGGTGATCTTTATTGGATGAATAACACAACTCTTTATATACTTCTTGATTGCTTTTGTCCTACTAAGACCTCCCGTCTTAGCTGTTAGCTTTCAATCTTGTCAACGCCCATGCAAAGAAGGGGGTATTGCAGTTTTAGATTCTAGTACATAACACACAGCTCTACAACTTCGGTGGCTCCAGCCTCTACTACTCCCTTCAACCGAAGAGTCAATTCATGACACCTTTGTCACTGAGCACCTACGACATTGCCTTCGCCATTTCGCCGGCACTAGCTCACACCTACTTCCTCTTTTGTTTCCAGTTCATCGTTCAATTACAATTAAATCCTTTAGCTGCTTCAAAAATCTATTCTCTACCATCGACAAAATTGATTATGACATCAACTATGATGCTTTTAACAGCTTCTTATTCAACAAACTCTCTTTGGCTGCCGTATGTCCAAATTTTGTTGCCTCGCATCTGGGTTTCCAAAAGAATTACTGGTTTGGATTGTTCGTGAAACACGCATACATGATCGATTCATCATGCCGAAAATTTCGTCGTCAACCACTTCTCGCTTCTGACCTACACCGCAACCGCATAAACAAATATTTTGATATACTCGCACTCTTCCAAACTCAAGAAACCCCCTCTTCTCTTCGCTTCAAATGCACTCATGGCGCAGTGCACAATAATTCATCCACATGGATCATCCCGTCTATTTCTCCCTCATCTTTTGACTCTATTCTTGACTCCTCACTACCCTATGGTACTCCTTTAGTTTCTTTGACTACCAAATGGTTTCGTACTTCTCTGCTTCCTGATCTATCCACTCTACCTGATTTCTATTCACGCTCCAACCATCAGGCTTGGCGTCGCTTTTGGTGTGCACCCTTTCTTCATAAAGCTCATGCCATATTATGGCGCTTCTATCACCACAAGCTTCCTTGTAAAGAGTTCTTACATAGAATTATGTCAGCCCAATTTGTCGGCCCTTCGTGTGTGTATTGTGGGTATCTGGATACTGAAGAGCATTTTTTCTGGGTATGTCTTGTTAAAAAAGAAATATGGCAAACAGTCGCCAATCGGTTTTTTACCGACCCATCAATGCTCACTTTCGCTCGTATTGCTTGTCCTACGCAATCTGGCCTTTCAGTCATTCCGTTTCTTTCTCTTAACTCTCTTGACATCATAGCTTGTACTATTCTATCCATCTGGCAATTTTATTGGAAGCTCATCTTTGATAATCGACCCTTTTGACCTCAAAAAGTCGCTGCTAGTGCCACACGTCTCATAAGAAAACTCCATAAAGAAAACTCTGCTCACAATCAGCCCAGTGCCTAGTTCTTCATTTCGAAACAAACCACTCTTGTTTTCAAATGTATTCTTTATTTTATATATTTACTTATTATCTTTATCTTTTCGTCAACGGTGTACGCCCTAGTCCGGCACCTAAATAAAATACCTTTTACAAAAAAAAAATAAATAAAATAAAAATGTTATTTATTGTAAGGATTAAAGTGTATTAAATAGTAAATTGTAAAAGTGTGTAATTATTTGTCTTTTTCTATAACGTCTGCATTATAAGTTTGACGTGCTCTCACTTTATGATCATCACGAATTGCTTTATCATATTGTTCATCTGTAGGTTGACGATGAGAGTCTCCAATACGATCCCATAATGTAAAATATTGTCCATAATTATAATTGAAATAAACATGATGAATAAAGTGATGAGCGCTGGTATTAATAATTTCTGAATGAGAAATAAATTCGCCTATTTAGGGGGTTAGAACACTCACGTCATAGGAACAACTAATTTTACCATCATGAATCATCACGGTCCATAAATTGACAAATCCAAAGAGTCCCAAATAAAGCCATTTATGCATAGGAATAGCATATACATACAGATGGTAAGGAAGTGATTGAATAAATCCATCCATAGGATTAAATGCATGTGATGCAAAAGGTGTAGGAATCACCCATTTGTGATGAAGCTATCATAATTTAAAACCACAACTACAATTATTACTTTTTTTTTTTACCTTGTGAAGATATTTATACACTTTGGGATGATGCATCCAACGATGAAACCAATAAATACCGCAATCAGTAAAGAATAAAAAGCTCGGGATAGATGCGGCTAAATAAAACCAATCATAAACTGTCTTGGGAACATCACTATATAATAAAGATTTTCCAAAGATTTCCCCAGTAAAAAAGGGAACAGTGAATACTAAAAAAGTTATTATCTCTCTTTTTCTTTGGTGTGGTTTTTACATGTCATCCAGGGCATTGCACTAAGAGCACATTCTATTTCCATAAAAATTTGATTCTTTAAATACTTGGGATGCTTTTTATAATCTCGGTCAAATACAAGATAATAAGAAGCAGTGGCTGTTCCTAAATAAAGTACATAACCAAATGTCACCGTAATGATGTAAATTGACAGATTCACTCTCCAAAAGTCATCGCGAGGCCAGGCTGTAACGACATGGCCAGCTACTGTTTTTGTATAAGAAGGCCATATCTTGGCATAAAATGTATCAAACACAAATCGATCAGAATAATGTAGTATTGTGTCCATTGTTGAAAAAAAAAAAAAAAAAAAAAAATTCAAGGTACCCTTTATATTTTGTACTCACCTGATTCAAGCACAGCATTTGATTATCTGTAAGTGAGTCCGCTATTAAATTTGTTCGTATATTGTGTATATCCTTATTAAAAAATTTGGTTTTTATGGACAAAGTATATGTCTATATTCGATCATTAATTTAAGCAATAACCGATCTTACTTCAAATTAAATTTCTTTTTGATGAGGAAAGCCAGTAAAGATAAAGTAGTTTATTTTTATATGATTCAAAAAAAAAAAAAAGCTCTTTGTTTCTCATTTTGTGAAACCTTTAGCGTGTACCTGATTTATTTTATCTTCAATACTTTAGAGTTCACCCAAAAAGGAGGTTGAGTGTATTACTGCCTTAAAATGGACATGCTGCATATATTGTAAATTTGGCGTATGTTCTATTTTAAAGTGTTTATTTTATGCCAATAGATGATTTACAAGGGGAGAAGGGGAGTTTCACTAAAAGTCTGAAAGATTTCCTGAATCTTTTTTGAGGTGTGTATAATAATTAGAAAAGGTATACGGATTGGGTTAAAGGTAAAGATGAAACAGGATCGCATACACATTCTTCTCCATCTGCCGTGACCTTGTAGGTTTCGGGATCCACTGTAATCTTCGGCATAGCATCGTTCAACTTCATGTCTTTTTTGCTCACCGTACGACATCCTTTGACAGGTTCTACGCGTTTTCTCAAATTATATTTCTGTACAACACCTTCGTCCACGGACAATTGGGATACAAATACTAGGCATGAAGAAGATAAACTAGATGCATTCGCGCCATACATAGGTCGGGATATAATCGGTTGTGTAGTAGGAATGGACCCGTTTGCATCCCCTATTTTTTTTTTTACCGAAATTCAGCCTCAAAACATACATATATTTGAGTTCTCTTCTTACCCATTTGACTCCAAACAATAATCCCTGCCTTCAAAATCATTTCAGGCTTAGATCCAAAGTACTCGGGTGTAAAACAAACCAAATCAGCTATCTTTCCAACTTCTATAGAACCCAATAAATGACCTATACCATGAGCCAGAGCACTACATTATAATATGAGTATTTCTCTCTTCACAATAAATAAACTTACACATTAACAGTATATTTCGCAATATATCTTTTGATTCTATAATTATCACCATCTACACCTTCATCCTCACTCAATTTTCCTCTTTGTTGTCTCATCTTACTAGCCGTTTTCCAAGTACGAAGGACAACTTCACCTATACGACCCATAGCCTGTGAATCTGAACTAATCATACTAATGGCACCCATATCCTGAAGCACATCCTCTGCAGCAATTGTTTCAGCTCTGATTCGACTTTCTGCAAACGCGACATCTTCGGGTATTGTTTTTGAAAGATGATGGCAGACCATCAACATGTCTACATGTTCATCCAGTGTGTTTGAAGTGAAAGGCCTGGTAGGATTTGTAGAAGAAGGTAACACATTGGGTTGACTACAGACAGTAATAACTATAGACTTGTCTTAGAAAAAACTACACAAAAAAAAAACCGAAGTACTTACTGTCTGGTGCATGCCCTCCTCCTGCACCTTCACTATGATAAGTGTGAATTGTTCTGCCCTTGAAGGCTTCTACAGTGGATTCTACAAAACCAGCTTCATTCAAAGTATCAGTGTGAATTGTAGCCTTTTTTTTTTTTTTTTTTAGTCTATATCCTCTCTTTTTATCTCTCTATTAAAAACCAACCTGAACATCATATTGATCACACACTTGTAAACAAGCATCAATAGCAGCAGGTGTAGTCCCCCAATCCTCATGAAGTTTTAAACCGAGACATCCAGATTTGATTTGTTCCACCAATTCAGCTTGATCTGAGCAATTACCTTTACCCGTAAATCCAAAGTTCAATGGAATATCGTCTGTTGCCTTCATCATCATCTCTACATGGTGCCTTCCTGGTGTACATGTGGTTGCATTGGTACCTGTGTTGGGTCCTGTACCGCCACCTATCAAGGTAGTAATACCACTTGCCAAAGCCTATTAAAATGCTAAATATAAAATAAAGTTCCCACGCCTGTTTAATTTACTTCATAACATATCTGAGGACAGATATAATGAACATGAGAATCAATAGCACCTGCCGTGAAAATCTTTCCCTCGCCCGCCAAGGCCTCCGTACTTGCGCCCACGACCATATTAGGTGTGACACCATCCATAATATCCGGATTACCCGCCTTCCCAATACCGACAATAATCCCCTTTTTGATACCAATATCGGCCTTATAGATTCCCGTATAATCAATAATCAATGCATTTGTAATCACCAAATCCAATACTTGATGATCCAATTTTCCAGAGGCTTGACCCATGCCCTCACGCAACACTTTACCACCGCCAAACTTACATTCATCTCCATACACTGTATAATCCATTTCAACACGCGCCCATAACTCTGTATCTCCCAATCTGACCAAATCTCCCGTTGTGGGTCCAAAATGATCTGCATAATATTCTTTATCGAGCAAAGTGGTTGTGGGTGCGGGCAGGAGCGGTGCATTCACATCGTGTTTAAACCCCTTGAGCGAAAGTTCCGAAATAATCTGAGGCAAACGAATGAGATCCAAAGGGCCCGAAGCCAAATTATTTCCACCCGAGATGACTTTATTCCCGCCAATCTCGACCAAGGTCACTGTTTTGAAATCTCCTGGTTCGAAGCGTACGGCAGAACCTGCTGGGATATCTAGACGCATACCATAAGAAAGCGCACGGTTGAAATGTAAAGCGGCATTGGCTTCAATGAAATGGAAATGAGAACCGACTTGAATTGGACGATCGCCAAAGTTGGTGACAGAAAGCGCGAGCTTTTTTCGACCGGCGTTCAATTCGATCTTTCCAGGCTGGATGATCATGGCACCTGGAGCCTGGGCGTCTGATGTTTGGATGGGGAATTTGTCGTCAGAGGGTATGGGCAGAAAGCTTCCGTAGAGTGCGATTTCGAGATTACCGTTTTCGGTACAGATCGGGTCGTGGACTGTGACAAGGTAGGTTCCGTCGGGAAACGTACCTTCGATTTGAACTTCGTGTAAAGTAAAGGTGACATCGGGTATGACATGGCGTCTGCCTAGGATTTGTTTGCCAATGTCCATTAATTGCGCTACAGAGTAGATGCCATCTCGCATTAATTCCAAGAGCTGAGAAGCGATCAGGGCGGTGGCTTCAGTTCGATTCAATTTGATGCCTCTTGCAAGACGCTTTTGAGCAAGAAATCCAACTGAATAACGGTTATAGGTTGAATGTCATAGGTTTCTCCCTCTTACCTTGATGTAAAAGCAGTTTATCTATTTCTCGCGGTATTAAATGCATCCAACAAGTATAATTTTTTTAAAAAAAAGGAAGAAAAAGAGAGAAAAATAGCTGAATGAAAAAGATAAGGTGTATATCTTCTGGTTATCTTTTTGTGGTACAATTTTAATCGGAGGTGAGAGATAAGCTCAATCCAATAGAAATCCAATATCATGGGTTATTCATCTACAATATACAAAACTCTTACATAAATATATATATGTATATGTATATTTTGCTTTACTTGAATGCATAAATAAGAAAATACTTATATCCCGCACCCAATAGAATTCATTTTTAAAAAGTCCATAATATCCTTCCCTCCTCGTCCAATCATCAGCATAAAAATCAAATCGAAGATATAGACATCTATCAGGAACCAATCATCAATTTGAGAAATATTTTTCGGAAAAATGTCAAATTTTATTGCATTGAAATGTCAAATTTAGAAGTTTCTTAATACAGTCACACACAATTAATTTTCATACGCTTTTTTATTTTTAAATCGCGAAAAAATATCCTTTATATTTCATAGACGGTTGTGATCTAAGTATCAGTGCCTTTAACGTGAAAATGAATAAGATAATAGTTTAACATATGAATTTTATTTGAATTAAAAAAAAAGAAAGGAATCAGTATTTAGTTGGCCCGCCTTTTGCATCAATAATTGCTTGGCAGCGATCCTTCATACTACCAACAAGTCTATCAGCAAGGTCAACATGGATTTCTCCCCAAGCTGCTTCTAAAACCGCCTTGAGTTCGTCAGTATTTTTGACTTCAGACCTTTCATTACAAATAAGCCTTTCAAGGCAGCTCCAGAGGTGTTCGATCGGATTCAGATCAGGGCTTTGGGCGGGCCAGTAATCAAAGCGCCTGATTTGATGGGAGTTCTTCCACCATGTCGCATATCCGCCTGTATGGCAGGACGCGCCGTCTTCTTGGAAGATAAAGTCCCTTCCATGTTTCTCATTCAATTCCACAAACCAAGGAAGGAACTCATTCGACAAGATGTTGATATAGGCATCCTGATTAACAGTCTGGTCGATAAAGACCAATGGTCCAAAACCTCCTGACCAAAAACAACCCCAAACCATCACATTGCCTTTACCCCACTTGCTTGTTGGCTTAGTATGCTCAGCCTGGTATCTCTCTCCTACTTTTCTGAGCACCCTGGCTCCACCATCATATCCTTCGACAGTGAAACGAGACTCGTCAGACCAAACAACACCATCCCACTGCTCCTTCGTCCAGTTCACTCTTTCTTTCGCCCAACGAAGCCTTCTCTTCTTGTTTTCTTCAGTAAGTGCAGGCTTATGTGCCGCGAAGTAAGATCCAAAGCCCAATTCTTTGATGTAAGTAATCAGAGTTGTGCGAGAAATGCTAATGTCGCATAATTTTAATTGAGAATTTATTCTTTCAAAAGAGGCAAATGGATCCTTTCTGGTAATGGCCTGAAGGTGTCTTAGATCCCGCTCATTCAGTTTTTTGGGTGCACCTGGTTGGCGCGCTGGAAGAGGAGTTTCCTTTTCATCGATTCTCTTAATGATACTTTGGACTGTGGCCTTAGAGACGCCAACTACCTCTGAAATGCGGCTCATTGTATAATTTTCTTTTTTTAACCAATAAACGCCCCAATAATTTTTTGTTTCTCGACTTTTATAGCTTCTATGGGTAATGTTGGATGATTCTTCTGAGTGATTCATTTTGATGTTTACTAATTGATTGTAGAGTTAAATGGCAAAACAAAAAACAATTTCCGTCTAAAATGTTCGATTTTTACATCCGTATGAAAATTAATTGTGTGTGACTGTATAAAAAAAATTAGAAGTTTCCAATGACTTAATTTTGATTATTTATACTTTCCTAATAACCTTGAAGCTTGAGCAAAATTGTCAAATTATACTTCTTTTGGCCACAAGAGTTTAGATTGTTACATAAACAAACCGTATTGTTATCTGAAACACGACTGTTAAAGAATTTATATTTTATCAAAAATATCCTAAAAAAACAGCACACTAATAACAATGCACAGAGGATTTTTTTTTATTATTATTATCTTATTTTACCATCTCTATTATCACTGCCACTGAACCTTCTTTAGAAAACTATGAACTTGAATGATGAGCATTAAAATACATATATATATATAAGATCAGTACTTTTGTAATTCCTACAAATATTGATGATGCCACTAAGCAATGTAATAACAATAATAAAAGATTATTAATCCTATACACCATACAGAAATCAGCTGGGCAAGACTAAACTGATGCATCTTCCTTAGTGAGCTATTTTGAGTATAGAGATCATCTTTATATATAGCTGGTCTCATCCAATCAATCAATTTTTCTATGGATCATGGTTTTCATGAGCGTACATTTCGATTAACCTTTTCTTCTAATAGCTAAAAACATTACAGCCAATCTGATTATGAAAAAGCAGATCTCTTATGCAACGCAAATTACACGTATCAACAATACCAACTTCACGCAACAGACACTTTATTACTTTTAAGAGTTTGCTTGAGTCAAGTAAAGGAAGAAGTCTTATATGAAACTGGTAATTTTCCATGTATTTGTTCGAATCTCTTTGTTGAATTATTGTCAATCTGAAAAATAGTACGCGTTGGTCGTTTATTTTCGGGCGGTTCTTTGTTATCACAAACAAAGGCACATGGCATCAGCTTGTATAAGAAAGATTTCTTAAGAAATAAAAAAAAAAAAAAAAAAAAAAAAAAAACCTCTATCTTTTGTTTCTTTTCCTTTTTTCATTTTGTATTTTTGCTAATGAGATCATACAATCCTTTGTTTTCTTTCTTCAAAACAATACATGATACTTTACAAGTAAACTTATTCTTAGTTCTGGTTCCTACAGCTCCCATGGTTGTTTTGTCAATGTCACGGCGTGACGCCTCTTACACAATCTGGGGTTTTTTTTTTATGACTGTGGCGAATTCTGTGGCTGCTTTTAAGCCCAGTGATCCGAGTAATAAATTCTTTAGCCACAAAATTAAAAGGCGGATTCCAAAATTGGTTATAGGATGATTCAAACCTTGTAGAATACTTGGCTCCACAATTTTGGACATTAAACTCTGACTTGCTATTTAAAACAAAATACATCATAGCAACTTTAATGTCAAGATTGCGACAAATGTTGTTTCAGACCTTTTGTCAAGATTCTTGACTAACTGTACATCTCACAGTAAAAAGTAAGGAGAGACAACTCTCATCATCGGTTCTATCATACCATACTTGCTATACCGCTTAGTATCTAAGATTAGTTTCATTCAATCAGAATGGTAAGTACTTAAAAATGAGCTTTGGTATGTTAATTGTGATAGTTTCTAACATCATTTTGACGTTAACGTACCAATTAGCAAATCCAGGTGATAAAATGATGATACCTGATTTCATGCTATTTGCTAAACTACCATCGGCAATCAAATACAAAGTGTTTTTCGTTGAAGTAAAGCGAAAAGGAAATTACAACAATAATTGTTTGCAAAACGATGTAATTAAGCTGGAGAAAGAGGTGCATTTAGCATTGAATAAGTTAGTTCATAAAAAAGTGGGGACTCAAAAGTTGCTGGTTGAGGACCACCAAGCCGTGACATAGAAGATGGATTTGAAGTATTGTAGTCAATACAGAATGATTGAAACCAATCGATTTCACTTTGCTAGGGATTTTTGACGATGCTTTATTGATGCCAGTAATAACAGAGAAGTTGAGCCACGTTAGAAAAATGACAAAACGCACAACCAATAGCATTTACAGTTGTAATAATGAGGACGATGGATATTTGGTTGATTGTACAGTGTATGTTCGAGAAGCATATAAAAGCTCAGTGTTGATCAATTAAGATAATATTAAAGAATAAAGATGAAAAAGCTTCTGCTATGGAACTTTTATAAAAGCATAATGCGATAACTTATTAAATGCAAAAACATATTTTTTTTTTACAATGATTGATGTGATGATCTGGGCCCAAGAGTATCATATTATAGCATGAACAGTCAATCCAGATTATATTAGACATAGTCTATAGTGTATTTAGATCATAACCAGTGATTAAGTAATCACATAAATATTTGGGATGATCTAGTAGAAAACTATCCTAAAGTATACTAGAATAGTGCTATTGGTAACTATGATGTCTAAGAGAGCTAAAACAGAGCTGAGACAGATCTATATAGAATTTATAGAACTAAGCTTAGATGTATAAAGAATACAGTCAAGTATTTAGAGTTAAACAAGTATGAAATAATACTATGACATATATTTATACAAACAGTGTATGTTATTAGTATATAATATACGAAAGAACACTCTAATTTCATTGAAGAATACATCGAAGAGCACCCTACTTGCATTGCAAAGGATGTTACCGAACTTCTTTGTTCCGCTGTAGATGGTTTATTCGTTAATCCATCAACTGTCTACCACCACATTACCGAAAAGCTGGAATTTACACTCACCCATACACAATCTATAAAAAAGGCCTAAAAATGCAAAATTGGTAAATTAAATGACGCTGCAAACGGGAAAGGTAGCACAGTAGGTGAATAAGGCAAAGACAAATGTTCAATGAAGAGGGCAATGAAGTCTCTGTGTTTCAAATGAAAGTTGATGATTCCAATTTCCCGCTTGGAGATGTTACTAACTTTGATGAGTACCTCAACCTTAAACCTCCCAAGAGACTAAAAAAAGAACAAAATAAAGTAATGAATGTTAAATTTAAGGATGATTCCTTGAAGGAGGGTGCTTCAACTCTCAGAACTCATCGTACATATAAAAAAGAACAAACGGATTTCTTTTTTTCCTTGTAAAGAAAAGGACGTGTCCATTCGCGAAGCATATAAGCACTGTTCATAAATGGCAAAAGAAATACGTTAAAGCATTGGGCGATTTCATTTAATGGAGAAAATCTGGAAGTGGAAGACCTGTTGGCAGAATTCTGAAGTTATTAATCGATGATCATCGTGAGTTTTTAATAAAGTTAGTAGATGATAATGGTATAGGGCTGACACTTGACTAGATGCTGGAGAGCTCGATGATTGAATTACAGGGAATGGAGATTTCTTTGTCAGCTTTTCGTAAGATTGCCAGAACCAATTGTAGAATCAGCACACTTTCAATCTGAGGAAAGAAATAGTCTTGAGAAAGCCAAGCAACGGTATAGTTGGGAGAATATTGACATGGACTTTGAAAGTAACTGTGTATTCATCGATGGAGCAGGTTTTCACAATAATATGAAGCGATCTTTTGCATGGCTATAAATGGGTGTGCGTGTAATTGTAAACTCCCCCCGAAGACAAAGTCCATTTCACCACACAGCGCTGTGAATGTCAAAGTCAAGATCCCCAAAGTTGTGCAATCAAAAAAGAGGAAGCTGTAAGGCAATAAAGACGACAGAGGAGATATGGGTAATGTGAACCGAACTGTTCGTACAATAACAAAGTATTAATTTAAAGAGTACTATTTAATCACGGACAATGCACCTATACATAAGCATGATGATATAACGTTTTATGTTGAAAGTCGTGAGTATCACTGTGTTCATTTGCTACTTTAGTCTCTAGAGTTAAATCTCATTGAGCAGTTTCGGCCGGTCTGTAAGAGATTGTAAAAATTATCCCAATCTACTAAATATAACACACATCAAAAAACCTTTTAAATTTTATTTCAACACAAAACCATAGCCCAGGTTCCTTTTTTTTTTTAAAAAAAAAAAAAGTATCTTTCTATTCGTTAAAATGTTTTTTGTCCTAACCTTAACTTCAGCTTTAAGTTTGTCTGCTACAAATTTCGAATTTTAATAAGCAATAAGTTTATAAAACCAGGACTGCTGGGGAAGACCAAAAATCGTGTAACCTATTTTCAAAAAAATTCTATTAAATACAACAGACTCAATAAAACAATTGCTGGGGACGCTCTAAGAAAAAAAAAGGGGGGGGGGGAAGCACGGACAGTGGAAAACTCTGGGTTGAACAATGTTCACCCAGGTGCTTGGCAAAGAAAAGAAAAAATCCCATTACACAGCCCAAATAGTTGATAACATAAATGACGTCAGTGTTTTTGCCTTTTGGTTACGCAAAAACCACAGATTTTCCGGTTGATCTTTCTCTAATCTTTTCTGATCCCTCCGAACGGCTTGTTTTGCTTTGTATTGCGCGCATATCAGAGAGCGCAGCCTGTAAGATTATCCAGCGCGTCTATGTGTTTTTTTTTTTTTTTTTTTTTTTTTTTTTTTATCAATTAAGCATTTGCTGTCACTAGTAATATGAAAAAGCCTTAAATTCTGCATTCTATAGAATTGGTGCACTATAAACTGCCAGAATGAGTTTCTGGAAATATAAAATCTGTTCAAATCAAAGCAGTTTGTGAATTACCAATTTCAGAAAATACGATTTGTGAAACGATCTCTTGCAATCCGAAAAGGAATTTATCACTCGTGTCTAAAAGAATGGATATGACGGATTTTCTGTCCAAGTTTTTTTTTTTTTAATTAATTGAGATTAAATTGCTTCTCTTTGTTTAACCTTTCTTCAAATTATATTAGGAGTACCATTGTAAGAAGTAGTTCTTTATAAACGTGTTCAAAATAATAAACCACGATGTAGAAGCAATTGGATGGATTTTGTTTGAAAATCATGTTGTATTTTAGAAAACAATGTTATCTTAAGGTAAATAAATGACCTATAATCAGGTATATTTGTAATATTCTCTTGAAAACTTACACAATGGCATTATTAAGTAGCTCCTTATCGCATATATTCCCGATATCGACCGATGTAGCAGCGTTTGTATACAAAAAAGAATGCAGTATTTTCTTATACTAAAGAAAATTAGAGCCAATGTGCTGTTCTTTGAATACAAGTTGAAATCACACATTATACACGAATATATGAACCATGATGAATAGATATTCCCTTGGAGACCCTGCTTATACTTGCAACTCAATAAGAACAGTAATCCGTGATTTTGAATGATGCTCACAAGTAAAGACAAGGATGTCATTAGATTTAGTTGAAAGAAGCAATTAAACAGTAAAAAATAGCAAAAGTTACTTTTGGCCAAGCAAGCTTTAATTGTATTTATCAATTTGATTGTGATAATCATATCATTCACTGAGAAGGTTCCCAAAGAATCTGGGATTTGTTTTATAAAACACAGCAGCTTTCCAATAAAATCAAATGAGTCTCTATTCTTCACTTTACTTAAAACGCTGTATGTCAAAATGGTAAACCTGTGGTAAAGAGATGAAAATATTTGAGTACTTACAGCAATGAGTCAGAACATCTTCCATCAGTGAGTTTACACGCTTTTACTTGAAGACAGGTGTCAACTACACACTTTGTTACTAAAAAAAGGTATTAGTAAGCTTGTCAAATGTGTCCTTTGCTGCTTGTGAATTTGAGTTTTTTTTAAAGACTGTTCTTGGCATGAATTTTCTGTTTATTTGGCCAAATACATTATAAAAAAATTACTATATAAAGTAATATATACCAACAAACTTCGTGAAATTATTCTTTTACAGGTGCAGATCAGATATCTGTCTATGCATATCTACGGAGAGGGGTGTATTTTTTTGAATAAAAAAAAAGGGGAAGGGGGGGGACAAAGACTAGACAATTCCCCTAAATGATAAATGGGATCCTCCTATTTCGTATACTACAAGTTACACCAACCAGCTTTTTTTTTTTTTCGTGTTTGTAGTGCTTCCCTTTTTTTAACAAAATCTGATCTGGAAAAATATTAAAAATATCTGAATCTCAAGTAGAAGATGAAAGTAACATTAATTCTTTTAAGACAAAGTACAAAACTCAACTATTTGTACGACTAAAAACTTCCTGATTGATAAATAATGAAAACATTAACATGTCAGCCATGCCACTTCCCCATGTTGAGGAATATTGCCAAGTTGGGTATAGTAATGATTCTTCTTTTTATTGGTCGTACGACAACCTTCGTTCTAGAAGACGGGGTACACTTGTATCCAAGTCTAGTAAATAAACTTGGATATCAGTGCACGATGTTGAAACTGCCTAATGTTACCAACATTTCATAAACCGAGCCTATTTAATACAAAAACCATTGTCTTTAATTATTCAATTACATAAACAACTCAGCCACGTTGTTTAGTGTTACCTTCTACAAAACAATATTGCATTAATGGGAAAGCAGTGATTGATTACAAGAGCTGTATCAGAGTATCCAAACCAGTTCCTTCCAAAGTTTACGCAAAGAACCATGACCTAGAATCCGTGAAAGATAGAGAAACACTTTTTTTTGTCAAAGCTAACCTCAGTACGATTAATAAAAGTGCGGTATTAAAAAAAAGTCTTTGCACATGATTGAAGCCATGAAACATTTAGACCCCATAATTTATTTTATTAACTTAGTAAGCACGCAATACATGATCTCACTGGATTATGGGTTAAATTTGTGATAAAGGTGTACAATGGTGGTTTTCGGTTCATAAATTTTTTTTTAAAAAAAATTATGTGGCGAGGTTTTGTGTGCGCAAACGTTCTTTTGGTAAATACATATTTGACAACAACATTGTACATAGGCAAAAACACGTTGTGTTTTGCCTTAATTTAGTCCCAAACTTACCAATTGAGGAGAAAATAACGCCTCGCTCTAAAATGACAGCTGTTTACAATAAGCTTTATCAGATAGCGGAAAATTCTTTTGGAATTTGTTCTTGAACAAGTTGCTGTGCTTATCCATTTGAATTCCTTCTCTGGTTTCTATTTATTTATTTTCTATAAATGGGTATACAATAACACTGATTTCATATTGCCTTTTTTTTGTAAAAAAAAAAAAAAAAAAAAAAAAAAAAGGAGAAGAGAAGGTGCACTTTGGTCTATTGGATATTTTGTGTCTCGACTCTTAAAAAAAAAACGATGTCAAGTGGACAAAAATAGGACGAGAGATCTACAAAGGAACTTATGTAATAGAACGTGAGTAGCTTTTCAGCTTTAAAAAAGGAAATGATATATGAATTTTAATGAAGACATAGAGATATTAACACCTCATAAAACTATCGAGATGCAGATCCGTTTGTTAGAATAGGAGTTATAATACGTCAGATTATAGTTATCCGTAACTCGGGATTGTACATATATACGCACCATTTCCCGCCTCTCTTGTAACAGCAAAAGTGAGCAAACAATATGTGCTCTGTTTATCGTAAGATATGTAAGTTGCTCTAAACTGATGAATTTGAAAAACCAACAAGTCTATTGTGGTTAGGGAGTGCTTTAAGGAGAATTCCAAGTGAATCTTTTTTGTGTACGCAATTTGCTAAAAATAGACGAAATTCTTCAACACAGACGTTAGATACACAAGAATGATCGACTAATATCAACTTGTGTCTTCTGCTTTTAAAACTTTATATAGTTAGTGTCAACAAGGTACTCCCTTCAGTGATAAAAGCTAGTGTTTTAATGAAAAATTGTAAATAAAACACGCTTATAAGGAGAACAATACTCAACTAGCTTATGTTTAGTCCCAAAATAAGAAACAGACTTGTCATCATTTTGAATGCTTTATTGGGGGACCCAGGAATTTTGTGTCTTCCGGTACTACAAAAAACTCAAAAATTTTATGAAAAAAACCAAAACGTTCTGAAACAGAATAGCTCCCGTTTTGCCAAAGAATCTTATATATTAAACAAGAAAGAAATGCATTTACATTTCTCCATCATCAGTTTTCAAAATTCCAACATTTGCGACTTTTCAAATACTCTGTGCCACTTTGAGCTTTAATGTCAACTTCCTTTACCCCTAAAACCTTATTATTCCGTGTCTAAGCAATTTCAAAAGTTATTTCCTTCAACTTGTTTCGTAACCTTTAAACTGCAATTATGTTGCCACTGAAGGGGGTGCACGATTGATCCATATTAAGGCCATTACTCCTTTAACTCGTTCTTTTTTTTTTTTTTTTTTTTTTTGGTATTGACAAGGTCTTGCTGAGTGAACGAAAACATTTGCATTTTCTAGTTTTTTTTTAAAAAAAAGTGTATATTATGCAAAAGGTACCGGCACCCACAGACAGAACACAGTAAGAAGCATTGTGTGACCTTGGATTATTCATATCCATTTTATGAGCTATATAAATGATTAAACATTCGGCTCCTTCAAAAAAAGGGAGTGTCCCTTGAAAGCGCTGGTGACTGATATAAATATTTAACCACGTCCTTTCGAAATCAGTCTTTTCTTTTTCTTCTTTTTTTTTTCTATTTACTTTTTGATACACTCTTTTTTTTTGTTAAGAAATGACATTCATTGTATCTGATTTTAATCAACAAAATCAAAGAAACTCATTTTATGATTTTTCTGCTATGGACATGAATTATAATGAAAGGTAAAGTATAGAACAAAATAAAAAAAAAAAAAAAAGAAGGCGAAGGAGGAAGATGAACCTTAATAACAGGTTTAAAAAATCACGTCCCATGAGTTTTGATTTATTAATGCAAATGCCTAACCTTTTTTCTTTTTTTCTTTTTTTTTTTTTCTTATAGTGTGATGTCAAGAAATACCATCGATGACAGGAATAATACGGCTTCCTACTCTGATCTCCCACCCTTTCATAATCCTAACTTTCCCGAGTGGCCAGTAAATAAGATCCAAAACCATTCTATAATACAATCCAACCCGCAACTATATCAATCACCTTCTACAGGATATCCCGTTTACAACAATACAAGCACAGCAGCTGTTTCTACACCATCTTACTGCAGTACTTTTTCAGAAGCGAGTCATTCATCTCCCACTTTATTCTGGGCACATCCAGCATCTACAAATGAAACTGAGAATAACAGTCTATTTACAGAGGTTGCACCTAACGAAATCACACCCGAACCAACAAAAATTTCAGCTTCCTCATCCGAAGTTGTATTTGAAAGCAGCCAAAGCGAGATAAGCGATCTGAATTCCCATAGAGCAAACAAAGGCGATCAATACAGTCCTATATATCATCCTCATACAACCGCAAAAACTCCTTCCAGTGCATGTACAGCACTTTATAATAAAGCACATGCTCGTTTCAAAAGCGTTCCCACTTGTGGCTCTACTTATGACGAAAGTTCAAGACAAAAACACACTCAGCAATTCTTATCCCCGCCATTACCTTCCACCTCTTTGATGCGCTCAGCAGAGACCAGTGAGCTTTTGACAGGCGGTACAAATAATTCATGCAAATCGTAAGTAGTAAAAAAAAAAATACGCACGTACATACACACTGAATAAGGAGAGAAAGAAGGGGGTGTGCACAAAAAGAGAAAGAGAGAAATTGTTTACAGAAAGTAGATATTAGCAAAAGGGGGAATCATAAAAGGAAATCTGTACCCTACCTACTGGAACATACCCCCCTAAACTCTTATTCATTGGACTTCTACTTAAATAATGACGCGATGGACTTACTTTTTACTATAGGTCATTTCAATTCCAAGCTATTCTTCACTGTAAGTTTAATCTACAAAAAAATCACACAAATATATATTTATATTTATTTATTTATATTTACACTTTGTTCTATAGCGCCTATGGCTTCAATGAAGAAAGAAAACCAGAAACCAATGACTTATCTCAATCGCGGCCAAACTTATTTGTTAGAATTATCCTCAATGAATCAAGGACGTGGTACATTCACAAGCACTATATCTATCGCATTTCACGAATCGAGCCACAGAAAGGTAGCGAATGGCTACTGGAAATTTTGGTTAAGTCAGCAATTACAACCTCAAGAAGCGAGAGCCATTGATATAGACGAAAAACAGTCCTCAAATATTTATAATATCAAGTATAATTCCTTTGACAAGATTTCTTTTGATTGGCATGGTCGATTTAGTGCAAAGATCTCTGTCCGTTTCCATTGTTTATCAACAGATTTCTCAAGAATTAAAGGTGTCAAAGGTATACCTATGCGAGCTGTTGTCGAGACAACTGCGAAGTATAGTCAACTACCTGAAAACACTTCTGAATACTCTGGTGAATTTATCAAAAAGAACAACGAGAAGACGCATAAGTCTCCTGATAGCTTTTATGAATACACTGAAAGATGCTACTGCCAAATGAAGCTTTTTAGAGACAAGGTAAAAAAAAAAAAAAATAGAACAAATGAGGTTTTGGACAAGAACTAATTACTATATTTTTATGACAGGGAGCCGAACGCAAGAATAAAGACGACGCCAAACAAATTCATAAGCAACTACAAAAGGCAACAGGTATTTTAGCTCATATAAATTACTGTATTCGATTTACTAACTGCTCTTTTAAAGCTCTTACCATGGGAAACCCTCAACAGCATCCTTCGTGGTCCATTTTGAATCAGCCTTACAAGCCATTGACTGCATTAAGCGAAATACCTTCTTCCCCTGAAGATGAAACCCTCGAAGCCTTTGAACAAGAGACACAGATTGCTGAACTCTATTCTCCTGCTATGACAGAAAAGCCTCGTATGTCTGCTCTTCCTGAACATGAGCCCAGTAAGAAGCGAAAACATGCATGTATACAAGACCTCACTATGCCGTCACCTCACTTTTTTGAGCATCCACATATGGCTAAGAAATTTGCACACAGTGTACTTGACTTTTATATCTATTCCAAGCGTTCAATCCCTTCCGTGTGTCCTGAAAGAATCTCACTTGATGCTTTGACAAGAGAAGATTTGAAAATGAAACTAGCAACCGCTCTTTCTCTTCATCCCGGAAGAGTTTCAGAAGTACTATGGAGAAAAAAGAAGGCTGGTGTGCTGGCTGGAATAGACGAAGCCGAGCTACTAATGCTAGTGGATGATCCCTTTATAGCAGAAAATATATTTGAAGAAGAAACTGTCATTGTAGACTGGGAGATGAAGCAAGACAACTCTATTAGGCTCATACTTGAATTTAATGGCCATCCAAGTAAGTAAAAGCTTTGGCTATCAACAAAAACAACTGTCATGTATCTATGGTTTCAACTTTATTTTTTTATATTCACCCCCCCCTTTTTTTTTCTCTTCCCTCTCTTTCTAATACACTTCCATGGTATATATATATATATCAAGTTTTTTATGCATCTTATATATATTATCCCCATCCTCTTCCCTATCTCTTTTGTTTCAACCATTGGAAAACATTTTATGCGCCCCCCTTTTTTTTATTGTTATCATTATGTATATAAACAGCCTCAGCATAGTAAATTCAAAATAAAGATTAAAGATTACACATTGTATGATCTTGTTTAAACCAAAAATATTTGCGTCGTCTAACATGACACAGTTCTAGTCGGATCTCGATAAATCTAGCCTTTAGCTTTTACTAAACGGTCTTGAACTTTGTCATACTTATGTGGAGAAACAAGGACATATTCCTTGAAAATATACTTTTAAAAAGGACGGATTTATATTGAGGAAAAGTGTATAATTATACAATACATGAAATAAATGAGGCGATGAGGGGTGCTTACCTTTTGAAAATTTTTGTTCAAATAACAAATACCTTACCGCATGTAGTCTTTTGTGTCCAAGAGCAAATATTTATGTTCCAAAATTTTCTGTGTCTCATTCTATTACACACAAAAAGTGAAATATTTTTTCTATTTGGACGTATAACTGTTGTATTTGTCTTTTTTGGTGTGTATCTATCATGATAGTACTGTATTTGATTAGTCGATGGTTGGTGTTAAGACGTTGTCTTTTTTTTTTAAAAAAAAAATAAGCTGTCTGTCTTTATTATTCTATGCGAACTCACGAAGCCGCTTTTCTAAAAAAAAAAAAAAAAAAAAAAAAAAAAAAAAAAAAGACCCACACTTCTAAAAGAACTTTCATTAAAATTCAAGAGACTATTATAAAATATATACTTGTCTTGAGGAGGATCAATAACATTTGTCTTGATACGGCTTGCGTTAATATGATTACGCAATTACGTATATCTTTTAAATGCTACCCAGAAAAAAATAGATGAAAATAAGAGTCCACAAAGTAGACTTTTAAGAACAGTTACTGCTATGTAAATCCATGTGTTTGTTTATATAACATATAATAATAATAATAATAATAATAATAATAATAATAATACGAGTATTTGCCTATAAAAACTGTTGCATTTCGTATTAATTTATGAACAGTAAATTTTATTGTTTTTATGGATATTACAATTACGAAAAAATTGATCACAACCATCTTTCAATCGGTTGCTTGGCTCTCAATTTAAATGCTGCGTATTAAATATCTTTGATTTTGGTATTAGAGACAAGAAATGAAAAAGATAACTGAAAAAGTGCATCATCAAAAACAAGTTGGGAGCGACACATATTGCGTAATGATTAACATACCATATCCATAGCAGCCAAACTACTTACAGAAATGTCTGTCAGTGTTAATGTAATCATCTTAAATAAAAAAAATAAAAAAAAGTTTTTTAGAGTCTATTGTCTAACATGTTAATCAGTCAAAAAATTGGACTAAAAATCTATTATAAAAATACTTGACTGATAAACCATGAAATGGTTGGATTTAATTTGGCTGTTAGTTGATTTATTTAAGGATGAAACGGTGTAGTATGAGAATGCTAAAGGACAATGGTATATGGAGTTTTTCTTTTTTTTTTTTTTTTTTCGTTTAAAACGTCTTAGAAAGACAGGGGATCAAATGACGATTCTAAGATATCTGTTGATTTAAAAATATCTTGGAGATCATCAAGCCACATAACTTGCTGTGTAGGTGCTTTAGGTGTGGCAATGACTGTATCCGAAGGTGATTCAATGTCATGTAATAAAAAAGACTCAATGTCAGCAATGTTGAAATTTAAGTTGTGATTGATAGCAAATGGATCTTCCGTGAACAATAAATTGTCTTCTGGGTTTGTGACATCTCCTTTTGTTGTGTTGACTGACATATCAACAGGTTGGTTAGATGGAGCAGAAATTATGGTATCAACAGGTTGATTAGATGGAGTAGAAGTTGAGGTATCGACAGGTTGATTAGGTGGGACAGAAGTTACATTATCAACGGGATCCTGCTGATGTGACTTAGCAGTTGATGCGGGTGGGAGTGCAAGTTTAGGTGGCAAAGCCAATGAGGGCTCCGATGGTGTAACGCTGGCAGGTGTGTTTTCTAATGTGTTAAAATAAAGTTAGTACAGTCTTGGTATGCTTATCAGCAAATGAGACTTACTCTTTTCCCCAGAACGAAGTCTTTTCTTCATATTGGTCTGGTTACTGGTCACATGTGCTATAGTAGTAGACTTAAAATGTAATTGATCTTTCTGTTTTAACTTCAAATCACTAGACTTGGTACTGTTCAAACCGTATCCAGGATTCGTAACAGATTCTTTACTACAAGCAATTGAAGCTGCGGATGAGCCCGTGGTGTTAGCAGCTGTAGAAAGTGCTTTGTGTTTTTTATTACTGTACCCTTTTTGTGCGTTAGGGATCTCAATAATAAGTCCTTTTGCACTACTCTGAGTAAATGGATAAGCACACTGTTATAACGTCATTAGTTTTTTTTTTTTTTTTTTTGTCTTTGAAAAGCAAATTCTTAATTACCTTTTCATTTTCACACATCTCTGTTTTACAATCAAAATTCATAGTGAACAAACGCACCGTAGAATTGCAGAAAGGGCACTTGTCATTTAAACTCGCCATTATTTTTAATTATAAGAAAAGAATAGGAAAATCGCGTTTTACTTTTTTTTTTTTTCGAAACCCAAAAAAAGCCACATTTTTTAGCTTAAAAAAATTCACCCTTACAGTAGAAGCTGTAAACACAGATGACGAAATAAAATAGCACTAGATTTTCAGTGAACGGAATAAATGAATAGATAAAATACACTTTTTTTTTTAAAAAAAAAAAGCCTATTATGATATTGGGCAAGCAACAAGTGCAATTTATTCATTCATAAATTGTCGGTATTTTCTATAATTATTTTTTCTTGTTGGCTTGTTCTTTTTTGTACTCTTGAATGAGCTCCTCTTGAACGTAGGTTTGAACAGCTTGGTGATTCTTGTATTCCATGGAAAATTCACCTTTTCCTTGAGTGTTTGATCTTAATTCTGTAGAGTAGCCAAACATGTCATTAAGAGGGATATCTGCTGTAACTTCAAAATAGTCCTCTTGGATTTCGGTGTCTACGATGGTACCTTTACGCTTGTTAAGGCCACCAATAACTGTGCCTTGGAATTCAATAGGAGCTGTAATAGCAACATTCATAATGGGTTCTAAAATAGCAGGTCTTGCCTTAGCAAAGGCCTCTTGGAAAGCATTCTTTGTAGCAATGCGAAAAGCTAATTCACTGGAATCAACAGCATGAGCTGCACCGTCTTCCAAAACCATACGAACACCATTAACGGGGTGGCCAATCAATGGACCCTTTTCAAGACCGTCCATGAACCCTTTTTCACAAGCAGGAATAAAGTTGGTGGGAATGTTACCACCAATAACACGATTTTCAAATTCAATATCCTTTCCAGTTTCTTCATCACGTTCCATAGTCTCAAGAAGACCCATAACACGGCCAAATTGACCAGCACCGCCAGATTGTTTCTTGTGTGTGTAATTGAATTTAGCGGGTTGAGTGATGGTTTCACGGAATGCAACACGGGGCTTGCCTGTAAGACATTCAACATTGTATTCACGCTTCATACGCTCAACGTAGATTTGTAAATGAAGTTCACCCATACCAGATATAATTGTTTCTTTAGATTCATTATCAATATGAACACGGAAAGTAGGGTCTTCCTTTTGGAAGCGGTTAAGGGCCTTGGAAAAATTGGTAGATTCTTTACCCTTGGGAATAAGAGAAAGGGAGATTACGGGGTCAGGGACATACATCGAATTCATTGTATATTGAAGAGTACCATCAGAGAAAGTGTCACCACTAGCACAGTCAACACCAAACATAGCACCAATTTCACCAGCACCGAGTTCATCAACGTCTTCCATATCAGCAGCATGCATACGCACAAGTCGAGGGACCTTAATCTTTTTACCTGTTTTAACGTTGGTAATAAAAGAACCCTTCTTCAAGGCACCTTGATAAATACGCATGTAAGTCAATTGGCCATAACGTCCTTCTTCAAGTTTGAATGCAAGGCCGACAAATGGGCTGTTAGAGAAAGGTCTTAAATTAACCTTTTCTTCGCCCTTGCTGATGTCTAAGGCTGTATTGGTCACTTCACTAGGATTAGGCAAATAAGTAATAACGGCATCCAATAAAGGTTGTACGGCAGTATTTTTGAAGGCAGATCCCATCAAGACAGGAGTAAACTTTAGAGAGATGGTGGCACGACGAATGGCAGCAGCAAATTGCTCTGCCGTAGGAACTTCTTCGCATAGATAAATGTCTGCAATTTCATCGTCGACATTCGCCAATTGTTCGATCAGTTCGTTACGTTTTTCAATAGCAAGTGGCATCAATTCATCAGGAATATCACGATCGTTCAATGTCTCACCACTGCCGCCTTCATTATAATAAGCCCTCCATTTAACCAAGTCAACTACACCGATAAACTGATCTTCAGAACCAATAGGGATTTGAATAGCAGCAGCAGTTAATTTAAGTTTTTGTCGAAGTTGGTCAATGATACGGAAAGGATTCGAACCGGGACGATCCATTTTGTTAATAAAAGAAATACGAGGAACATTGTAACGACGCATCTGACGATCTACAGTAATCGTTTGAGATTGCACACCAGAAACCGAACACAAAATCATCACGGCGCCATCCAATACACGCAGTGCACGTTCTACTTCAATAGTAAAATCAACGTGACCTATTGTTTTTTTTTTTTTTTTTGTCAACTATGGTTGTGCTACACTATGCATACAATGACTTACCGGGTGTGTCAATAATGTTAATGTTATGATCTCCCCAGCTTGCATAAGTAGCAGCGGATTGAATCGTGATACCTTTTTCTCTTTCCAAGTCCATGGAGTCCATCTTTGCACCAACACCATCGCGTCCGCGGACATCATGAATTTCTTTGATACGGCCAGTATAATAAAGAATACGTTCTGTGCAGGTAGTTTTGCCAGAATCAATATGTGCTGAGATACCAATGTTACGAAGTTTGTCAAGCCTTTCCTAAGAAACCGGGTCAGTTTTTTTTTTTTTTTTTTTTTTTTTTTTTTTTTTTTTGCTAATGTGAATTTACAAGATCTTTGGGATCGGCTTCAGTGGATTGAAAGCGGCGACCCATTCCAATAGGAAATAATGTGAGCGTTTTATGCGGTGTTATTTCCAAAAATAAGGTGGTTGCTGCTCGAAAGCCAGCTTTCCCTGCAAGTCCTCCCAGTAGAGAACGGGCAAAGAACATTCTACTATAGTACCTGTAAGGAGAAAAGATAGAAAAAAAAAAAGTTTTGACTATTCCCCTGCTAAAACGTTCGGGGCCTATTGTGACAGTGGCTACAGTAGAAATCATGATTGGGCAACTCTCATATTTTCGCTTCAAATTTGTTCCGATCCTTTTGCTTCTAATTTCAAAAATCCGAAAGAAACAGTTTTGTTAAACGCGCTTTATTGGTTGAAGATGAGTAAGAATTTCCCCTGATTTTCAAGTCAAGTTTTTGATTTGATTTGCCTTGGCTTTTGCTTCTTCGTCAGAAACAGGAAGATAATAAAGATGAGGGACGGTCTTTGTTTTACGGAACAAATCATCCAAAGATACACCTCGCTTTTCTTCCCGTACCTTTTCAGATCCAGTGTTCGCTGATTTTTCTACAGGAGAAGCAGCTATTTTTTGCACATTAATTGGTGTATATAATTAGGAAAAAGCGATAGTTACCTTGAGCGAGTTGCTTTGCGATTTGTCCAATACCTAACGAGCGAGATCTTCTCACATCTGAAGCAGGAGATGAAGGTAATTCTTCACCCGACTTTACTTTAGAAACAATATCTTCCCAGTTAATACGAAGACGCTGCTCAGCTGCAGACTGTTCATATTCAATCAAGCTTTCAGCTTGCACAGGTGTCACATCCTCAACTGTAAGCTTTCTACCTGTTTCAGAAGGGAAGATAATGCCGTTTACCTGACTGTATGCCTTTTGGGCTTCCTCTGACGTTTCGTACTAAAAAAGGTCAGTTTATGATAAATTTCTTTAAATTTATGCAACTTACAATAACATAACAGTGTGTTTTTATAGAATCCATCCAAAATTTTTTGACATTACCGTACTTTGAAAACAGTTCCTGTGCTTGACGAAGAATGAGGGGACGAACAAAACCTCTAACAAGTATAGCAGAGTTATCATTCGTTTGACCTTTCTGGTCTTCCAGTTTTGCGCGCTTTTCTATTTTTTGAAAAAAAAAAAAAAAAAAAAAAAAAAAGAAAAAAAAGAAAAAAGAAAAAAATGGAAAATGAGTAGATGTTGGTGTGTAATTTTTACGCTCAATAACCACCTTCAGTAAATTTTTCAGGCTCTGTACTTAGTCCTCTCTTCAATCCTCTTTCTGTGTCGACATCCATGGGATTGGGTACATGAGGTTCATTATTTACAGGTATGTCAGTTAGTGTTTCTATGTTTTCTTTGATAGACTCTTTGCCCTTGTTAGTAGCTATGTTATCTTGCTTTTCTTCAGTTTTTTGTTCAATTGGCTTTCCCTCTTTTGTAATTTCTGGCTGATTGGGTTCTTTTTGGTCCTCTTTTTTGGTAACCTTTTCTGCTTCTTCTTTTGTCTCCTCTACTTTTTTTGCTTCTTTTATTGGCTCTTTATCAGTTTCTTTAGCTGGCTCTTCGAAAGCCTCTTTAACTGGTTCTTCGACAGTTTCTCTACCCGGATCTTCAATAGCCTCTTTAATGGACTTTTCATTAATTTCTTTAGTTGACTCTTCAGCTGTTTCTTTAATTGGTTCTTCGGTTGCTTCTTTAGTTGGTTCTTCGACAACCTCTTTTGCCTCAGTTTTTCCTACAGAATCCCCAGTTTCTGTCACAGACGTCGCTTCTAAATCTGGTCTTGGTTCTTCATTGTTAGATGCTGACTCTTGTGTTTTTTCAAGGTCTAATGCTTCTTGTAAACGTTCAATTAGCTCAGCTTTCTTTCCCTTTCCTTGAATTCCGCGTTTGCTAAGTTCGTCGCGTAATTGGGTAACTTTTAAAGAAGATAGGTTCGTCATTGCAAAAAAAAAAAATAAAATAAAATAAAAAGAATTTTTTGAAAAATAAAAAGATAAAAACAAAGAAATTAAACGCGCTCATGCTGAGATTGAAAATATTTACATCATTTTATTTGATACTCAGTTTATGTTCATTAAATAGAAATGCATTTTTTGAGTGATATACAAACACTTCATAACTTTCTCAAGGAAACGCATTACAATTATTCATTTCATGAAACTTACTGCGTTTAAACTTATTTTTGACTATAGACTAGAACTACACAACAGGATTAAGTTCAGGCAAACGCATTTATTCCTCTTCATGTTATCATAACACTCATTGCAGGATTGCTTGAAGTGGGCTTGAGTCGAAAGGATGTGCCGCGAACATGTAACATGTGTGTTTTAAGTTAGTATTGCAGGAGAAGATATGATTATTCTGTCATTTAACCATTTTTTAATTTGTTTTTTTAACAGTAGTTGTAAAGTCTCCACAATAGGATACCGTTTTATATGTGATAAACTTAGGTTTCCATATATATATTACAAGGTGTGTATTTTTTACCATGATTTATTCGTATCCACCTGGAACAGGAGGTCGAGGTGCGTCAATATCCGTAATCAGATTCTTCATTTGATTTGCTATCAACAGTTGAGACTCACTATCTGATGAACCGCGAATTGCAAGATATTTGCGACAAAAAATATTGGCAGGCTTATTGTCCGTCTTGTCATTGTGGCCTTCCAGTACTATACCACCTGATTCAGTAACAATTACCATGGCGGCTGCCACATCCCATTCCCAGCAACCGACTTCCCAATAGACATCGATCACACCCTTTGCTACCAGGCACAGGTTTAAGGCAGCAGATCCTGTAGTTCGAACACTGTGGGCTTCAGCTGCCTTTGGGCTGTCTGACTTTTTGCGGACCATTTCGTGAATAGCTGCTATTTTTGCATTGATAACCAAATTGGATCGGTCTGAGCCCATCTCAGTAGCAATCAAACATTGTGATAAATCCGTAAGTGGAGGTGGGTAAAACAAGGGCAATGATTGAGATTTGTTCAAGTAGGCACCTTTTCCCTTTGCTGCGGAATAAAGTTCATTTAAAAGCGGATTAAACACAACCCCCACTGTGGGGATCTTATTGATTGTTAAACCGATACAAACTGCGACAAAAGGGTAACCATGGATAAAATTAGTAGTGCCATCTATAAGAGTATTAGACACATTGGTAAATAATAAGACTATTATTATACCTATAGGATCTACAATCCAGGTAGGCTCGTCGGTAAACTCTGTCTTTTTACCACTGGCAAATGTTTCCTCCCCAATAAACCTGATAATGTTAAATTAGTACAAGCAATTTGCGTGTGAAAAAAAAAATTACTTGTGGTGAGGATACACGCTGTTAAGTTTAAATTTTATGAACTCTTCTACAGCTTTATCTGTTTCTGTAACGAGATCCGAAGGGTTGTCTTTCTTGACTTCAACATGACTTGAGCTTGTTCCTGTCATTCTCGTGTCAATAGCAGACTTAATCATAGCACCGGCATCTTGTGCTAACTGAATGGCGAAATCAAGATATTCTTGTATTTTATCTAATTAAAAGAGCTTAACATTTGCAAATAGTAAAGATAGCTTATGTTACTTTCTTCAGACATTGAGACAAAATAAGTAAAAAGGGGAAAACAGCACTGACATTTCCAGCTTGCGATTTTACCAAATTCAATTGCGGGTTTTGAAATTCAATCAGCGTATATGAGATTATTTCATCTGTTTCATCATCTTAATAACTAACAAAGAATTGGTCTTGTGAATATTCAACAGAGTGAAAATCTTTATATTTATGCCTTTTTGAAAAAGCTTTAACAGATATTGATGTTACATTAAATATCATGCAGTTTTCTGTATTTCAAATTTATTTAAAGATACAGTATTTCCAAAAAATTAATAATACAAATTATACAGAAAACGACATTTGGATGCGACATTGATTTTTGGAAATACTGTACTTACAAATCTAAAAAAAAATTTTAGACCAATAAAATTTAATTTAGATGATTTTCTTATACTTTAAGACAAACTAACATTACCAATTTAGACAAGCACAATTTTTTTCTAGACGAATTTGATTTTTTGTTTAGATGGTTGTGCTTTGTTTTAAGCCTTTCACATCCAACCTTTCAAGATCAGGGAGCAGAAGCAATTGCACAAGCCAACAACGAGAGTGAAGGGAGCCAAACCACACCCATCTAACAAAAAATCAAATTCGTCTAGAAAAAAATTGTGCTTGTCTAAATTGGTAATGTTAGTTTGTCTTAAAGTATAAGAAAATCATCTAAATTAAATTTTATTGGTCTAAAATTTTTTTTGATTCATCTCAATTCCAAGTTAAAAAAAACTGTATTTCGGCCAATGTATGTTAATAACTACAAAAAACTAATACAAAAGCGAAGAAATCGTTGCTTTTTATAGCTACTATATCTGTCAAACTACAGTCAATACCCAAACATGTGGAACAAGGCAAAAAAAATAATAAAGGACTTAAACGACGTCATCAAAATTCATACGTCACAGTCTAGGGTTGAAAGAGTGTATTTGAATGAGATCCGGGGCAATTTTTTTTCTTGTTCGATAAAACCCCCCACTCTTCCAAAGTACAATCATGGCATCACGATTGATCAGTACAAGCATGATGCGTCTTCCTCGTCAATTGATGACAGGTAAATGATTGCCTAATTGAACGAAATTTTTTAAATCGTAAATATTAATATAGGTACCACCATTCGCTCAACACCTGCTCGCGCCTTCAGCTCAGCCTTCACCAGATTACAAGGTAAATTAAAAATGCAACACGACTTTTTCTTTTTTTTTTTCCCAACAATCAAAAATAGCCGCTGAAAAGAACTACAACCAAGTATCTGCCGATCCCAACTTCAAGAGCGGCAATGATCACATCCACGAATATGGACAATATCTTATGTCTGTCATGCCCAAGTTCATTCAACAGTTCAGTGTATCCAAGGATGAATTATGTCTTTACGTTGCACCCACTGGCTTATCTCAAGTTTTGCATTTCTTGCGTGACCACACCAACTCTCAATTCAAGTCTATGATGGATATTACAGCTGTTGATTTCCCCAGTCGTGAAAACCGATTTGAAGTTGTCTACAATATGTTGAGTATGAAATACAACGGTCGTATCCGTGTCAAGACATACGCTAGTGAATCATCCCCTGTACCTTCCGCTGTCCCCCTTTTCAACGGAGCCAACTGGTTAGAACGTGAAACATACGATATGTATGGTGTATTTTTTACTGGTCACCCCGATCTTAGACGTATCTTGACCGATTACGGTTTTGAAGGACATCCTTTGAGAAAGGATTTCCCTCTCACTGGTTATGTGGAAGTTAGATACGATGAAGAAAAGAAGCGCGTGGTCACTGAACCAGTTGAATTGGCTCAAGCATTCAGAAACTTTGAAGGTGCTCTTTCACCTTGGGAACAAGTTGGTAAGTCTTTTGGATATATGGATCAAGATGGCATATTAATTATTTTAAAGGTTCTGGACGTGACGACACACCCAACAAGATTGAAGGCGGCGAAGAAAAGAAATAGAAAAACAAATAAACGATATTGTTTTGTGTATAAAAAAGAGGAAAGAATCAGTTTTTACTAACCTTCCCCCCCCCTTTTTTTTTTTTATTTATTTCTAAAATCTTTATTTTAAATAAGTCATACAAAACTCCAAATTTACGGGATTATGCCAAAAGGCCATTGCACTCATGACACCCAAATAATGTGAAAGTAACGCAATAACAACACATACATGGAAGATTTGATGTGAAGCACCCTATGAGAATAAAAAAAAAAAAAAAGTTAGAATCACCTCCCTTATTTTTTACAAGATTATCAATTTACAAAGTAATTAAAAACGCCGGGATTGAGACGTTCAGGAAATCTAAAACCATAGATCAAGGCACCGAAAATATAAGTAAATGCCATAAGAATTAAATGCACTAGAGAGATCGTTTTTGCGGCATTATTTAACTACAAATAATACGTTTTTCTTTTTTAAGCATTTAGATGAGACCTTATTTCTTCTTACCCCATAAATGTAAATTCCATGAAGAGTAGGTACAACTCCAAATAGACCCAAGGAAATAAAAAGAGTGGCCCTTACCCATCTATAAGCAGGCGTACGGAAATGTTTGGCTAAAGTAACAGTCGCCTAAGAACAAGAGAAAAAGTTGAATTGTTTTGATCTTGCGCTTATTCCTTTAAACTTACAGTAATCAATCCAAGAATTACGATTATAGCCAGATAGACCACTGTTTCGATAAAAAAGAAAGAAAGAAAGAAAGTTAAGTACAGTGTCGTGATCACTGCACATAGTTTATCAGTTACCTTGGAGTGTTTGATGACAGTGAAACCCATAATAGATGACAGGGAAAAACGACCCACTAAACAAAAAGTTAATATTGTCTTTGACTATAGATAATTGTACACTATAAGAGATGTGATTCCAGCATAATCACAGCGGTTCCAGGTTGCTGCCACTTTTTCAGAATGACAAGAAAAACAATGGAAGCTTGCACTGAACCCGAGACATGTAAGAGCACCAGCAATGAAAATAAAAAAGTATGTATAATCAAAGGCAGTCAAACTGTCTACATAGGATTGTGACCATGCAAAGTATACACCAAATCCAACAAACAGGATAAAGGCTAACAAATGGCTCCATACGTTGACTAATACAATTTTTTTTTAACACAGAAAAAAAAAAAAAAAAAAAAAAAAAAAAAAAAAAAAAAAAGCACAGAAAACAATAATTTGCTTAATTTGTACCACTTTCATTATGTAAATAAAGTAAACTTCTGATACACTCTATATAGCTATCGGTAGGACGTCTATACCCACTAGTGATATATGCATTATCCTGCATCCAGGCTGGTATTTCATGCCAATCCAATAATCTTTTGGTTGGTTCCTTGTTCAGCAAAGTGTCGGTATCATCATCACCTCTGTCATCCATATGAACTTCCGACTTTAGGCTTCGCTTTTGAATAGCCATCGTGTGTGTGTGTGTGTGTCGTTTTGAGAAGAGAAAAAAACAGAAAAGAACATGCTTTATTTTTTTAAATTATGTCAATTTCTCCCCCAATCTTTGGAAAAAGAAAGGTCTCGTGACTGCCCAAAAACTACAGAGCGCTTCCCCTAAGACTCAGCATTTGGGTCTTTTTCATGTTAGTAAAGTCAACCCAAAAAAAAAACATTTCACATGTCAATTACGGTCTGCAAAAAGAATATAAAAAAAAAAATAATGCAAAAAAAAAAAAAAAAAAAAAAATATATCTCGTATAAATTCTTTTTGAGTAAGTACTTATTCGAAGGTCAAGTTATATCAGTGGCTAGTAAATTAGGTCATCTCAAATCAAATATGTATTTAAGCA
The DNA here is from genome assembly GCA_000697035.1 of Rhizopus stolonifer B9770. Lineage (NCBI taxonomy): Eukaryota > Fungi > Mucoromycota > Mucoromycetes > Mucorales > Rhizopodaceae > Rhizopus > Rhizopus stolonifer. Next base: position 53,081 of record JNDS01005183.1, read on the forward strand.
AATCAATTAACTCTGTTGGCAGGCACTAAATGGCAAGCAATCACATGCATAATGTAAATATGAGGCAATAAATAATAAAGGGGGCTTTTTGTTTTGACCACTCTCTTTACTCCTTGCTCTTTTTTTTATATATAGACGTTATATAAACACTACAAATTTTACTGTCAAAACCAATATGATTTTGATTTATCCATCCGCCTTTGTAGATAGAAAGACCCACAAAAGTATCCTCTCAGTCGATAGATGATACTGGAATACAATCGAGAAAAAAAAAAAAAAAAAAAAAAAGCTTACATAGTGGTGCCTGATGTTGGATCTCACCCTTATAAAGGATATTGGCTTTAGTGGCTCTAACACTGGAAATGAGGCCGGTTCTTCAAGATGCTTATATTTATAAAAGCATACCTTTATGCATAACAATTTTATATCGCATGATTATTGTGCCTGAAAGTGTTATGTCCCTGTAGGGTGAAAGAAGAAACGTGACACTATCAACCGATTTTGTAATGTGTCTGAACATAGACCTAGATCATTAATTAATGAATAGAACTATCAAAGCTTATTAACTCAATAATTAAAAAAAAATAGTAGCAGTGGTAAATCAACCCAGAAAAAAAAAAACTTGGTGGCTTCCTGTCTAAACGAGATTCTGGATTTGACAAACAATACCAATACTGGCCCATACGCAATGATTATACCAAATATACTTATACCAAATATGCTTATCAAATATTTTTTAAGTCTCAATGCTTACAATGAAAGAGGTCACATATTTACTACCAAGAACAAAAAGATTGCCGGATTCGACCTTATTGCTAAGCTGGAGTCAGAAGTGCTCGAGTTGCTGTTTGAACCTACCTTGATTAAAATTAAATGGAGGTGAGTCTGTTTGTGATTTGGCGACAAAAGGGAAGACCAATAATCATGGAGGAGCCGGAAAACAATTGGGCTAAAGGTCGATACAAGGTTTATTGCAAATATAGACATAATGAATAGCACGTTCGCAGCTATTAGAAATGTGGTGGCTGTGGATTCCACCGTTGAACGCCACAAAAATCAAATCAGATAAAGTTAAACTGTCAATTGAAATAAAATGGTTTTTTTTTTTAGACAATCTGGTTTTAACTGCGAATCAAGTGTTGTTCAGAATTTGAAGTTATTCAATATACAAATATATGGTGTCCAAGCAGAAACATGTCCTTTGTCTGGTGTTTATTTTTATAACCATATTTTTAGTTTCATACTGCCTTAAATTGTTAAATTGTTTTCTCACACAATGATCAACTGGTTGAGAAAGCTAACAAAGTTTAAGAATCATAGCTCGACTCTAAAAACTTAACAAAAAAAAAAAAAAAAAAAAAAAAAAAAAAAAAAAAAACGAATGTATGAAGAAAGTCTTCTCTCTCGCGCTTCTGATTATTTTATTAAGGACAAGCAAGTATGATCCTTCTTAGGTGTGAGAGGTCTTGTTCACCTCCCACAATTACCAATCGAAATCTAACATTTCCATGTAATTTCCCGTTGTTTCCAACTGAACCCCGAAAACGTAAAAACACTGATACAGTGTTTCCGGAATTACTTGTCGCACATTTTGAAACTGCTGTCGCACCTAAAAAAAACGGACGTCGGATTTCTAAAAACAGATATTGGGATTTTTTTGATCAACCTGTCGCCTTTTTGGTTTTGACTTGACGGCAAGGGGTTGTCGGGATATCCTAATGGTCCATGTAAAGTATAAAGACAGTAAAGATACAAAAAAAAAAAAAAAGTTTATTGAAAGAATCAAATCAAATCATCTAAACTAAAGTTAAGCGACAAGGTAAATTAAACTACACTAAATAGAGTTTCCATTGAGACAATCATCAAAGCGGGATCAAAAGAGTAATGTAATCCACTGAATTCAATCCATCCACTGACTTGACCATATTCCAACGACTGAGCCCATCAGCATACAAAAGTTAGCAATAAACTAAAGATCATTATCGTTTTTCCCATAGTATGTAGATCCAATAACATGGTATCGCCCTGTATAATCACCATCATCATCGCCGCCACCATTGTAGTATCATCTCTAATTCTAACAGCCTCTTACCCTATCGCATCACCATCAGTCCCTAATCCCACCATAAAAGTCAATTCATAAAAAAAATACAGTCTTTATTTTTTCATTTCGAAGCATAGTGTCCAGTGGTATTTTTTCATTTCCTATCCTTCTTTTTGTCCAATACAAACATAACATCAGTTGAAGTCAGAGAATCACGACGCCAAGAAGAGATATCATCATTGTTTTTGTCAGGCTTGCACAAATTTTCAAAGGTATGTATGACATTTTTTAACCGACTAAAGTTTGTGAGGTAAGCAGGCACTTCCATAACAGACATTGGGCATTGAAGGCGGGCCAATTCAGTCAAGATATACAATCCATCAGCTTGTAGTTTGATCAAATAAAAGGTGATGTACGGGCCTAGAAAATAGAATACAGTTAGAATTACAACTAATACAACTCGTACATTTTTGCCGTCACGAAACTCACCAACAACATGTATCGCCAAATTGCCGGATAACTTGTTCCATCGATCGCATTTTTACCAAATACAGCCAGTCGTAGAAGGTCCCAATTCACCAAATAATGATTACCAGCCATTGATTGTCGCTTCACTTCACCGAATCCTACATTTGCGCCGTCGTCCGTTTGGTGTTGAAAAATGGTGATGATGCAGTCAGGGCAGCCATTAAAACCAGGAGCTCGTTTGTGATTGTCGGCAAGTTCAGTGGATGAGAATTCGAAGCGTATATTTCTTTCCTGATTGTCAAACAAGGGCTGCAGTGCTGGTAAGATGTATCTTGTGATGAATATTGCTTCAGATATCTCAATATTTGTTGTATCAACAGGGAGGAGTTGTAGGAGCTGCGATGCCGAGACCAGTAGCCTTTTGTCGATAGGATCATCAATGGTGTTTGCCAGGAGAAGTAGTGAAGCGCATGCATTGATTCAATCAGTGATTTCGTCATACAGGTTCTGTGCAATGATAGATTCCAGCAAGACATTTCCAGGGAATTTGAGAGTCATGTTCCATTCGCCAAGGTTGTGCTTGCGGATTTTGCTGTAGTTTGTCTCCAAAAAAGGGAATCGTGGCATGGCTAAGTCGATTGTTGTTTTGCAGCAGAAGAATTGATGACAACGAAAGGACAAGATGAGAGTCAGAATCCACTGTCAAGTTGTTGGTTTTCACAAAATCAAAGACATATTGCTGTAATCGATAAAACCTTTCAGAGATGTCTACACGATCCACAATAAACAGAGCTCCATGTGGTGCTTGTAATGATAATAATAATTATGAGGTGGATGTGGTTGTGGATTCGTCAGAGGATGAGACTGGGGGCAGAATGAGCGGAAGTGTATCAGAGGGACAGACATCGTCGGCATCAGGATGGGTATCAATGATGTTTGGGGTGGCTTCATAGTCAAGTTCGTCGTCATAGCTATTGGAGGGACTGGAGTTGCTTGTGGTATTGTAGTTGGCTGAATTGAGAGGAGGACGACGCACATCGGGGGTAGCTTGACTGGTGGCATCTATGAACAATCAAAAAGAAAAACATAAATATATCGATAATATCCAACAATAAAATAGAAATACGTTTGTCACTACGGCGCAAAGGTACAGGTTTTTGCACCTTTGATATAAAGCCCAGACCCAGCTGTTTTCTCCGAAACTTGTATCTTGTTAAATTCCATGTAAAAGCCAATTGAGAGTACCAACTTCTTCGTGTATATCTTAAAAGGCAATGTTCATTAGGTTAAGTAACTTTTGTTTGTAAAAAAAATTGTTCATTTTAAAGTAGTTGAAAAAATAAATTACCGTGAGATGGGTGGAAAGGTTTCATTTATTTTTGGCAGAGATAAATTTGTCGTATAGCTTATACGAGATTTTTTTTTCTCCAGCAAAAGTTATAGTCGAGGCGTTTTTTTTTTTTTTTTTGTCCAAATATTTGGTCATGAGAAAGATCTTTGAATTTAACATGTTCTTTTCTTTTTCCCTTCATCCTTGTGCAGTAAGCTACTTTTTTTTTTAAAAAAAAAAAAAAAAGAAAAGAAAAACGCTTAAAAGTAAAATGGGTAATCTCTAAAAATACAAGTTTTGATTTAGTGTATAGGGACGTACATTTCTCTCTTTTTTTTTCGTTTTTTATTGAAGTGAAAAGGAGTTTTTTTATTATTGTTTTTTGTTGCTTTAAACTACTGGATTGTTGTCAGCTATATCTTTCTTTTTTTTAGAACAATATCACAGCTTAAGAAATACAATCAATTTTTGTGTGAGTATGACGTCAATGGGATTTATTTTACTGCATGAAAGATGTAATAGTTTATTTTTATAGCTGTATATATTACTCATACAGGTTTCCTCTTTTTTTACTTGCGACAGTAATTTTTTCTACCAAACGCTCATTTTTAAACCCCGACAGAGAACCATGGAAACACTGTACAAGCCAAAATTCTTTAAAGAAGAGGAAGCGAATATCTTTATATTTTCGATACTTTTGTAATTCATTAAAGTCAATTTTTCACTGATTGTTAGACCTAAGATGACAACGTGTAATTCGCGTTATTAAACCCTTTATATACTATGTACAACATCTTTTTTTTTTTTTCTTGTACATAGATCCAAGGTTTTCGGTGTATCCATAATACACTTTATGATAATGATCAAACTGCTAGAGCTTTGTTAAAAAAAAAAAAAAAAAAAAAAAAAAAAATTTTTGGATGAAATAGAGTCTAAATATATTCCATTTATTTTCCTAAATCTATCATGTTGAAACTTTGATTTACTCATAAAAAAACACAGTTTTCAAGGAAGCCAAGACTCTAGTGTTTTACTTCCCGCTCATTAGTTTGTCTGTCTTTAAAGAACCCTCCTTATGGACAAAAGCTTCAAAAGAATGGAAATGTAAATTTAAGTTGAACAAGGCATTTCTGTTAGATAATGCACCAATCATTTGTCCAAGAATAAAATGCAGCCTCTTTCATTTAAGCATAGGCAACCAAGTCATTTTAAAGCCCATCAAGATGATGATGATGACTCAGTAAAAAAAAAAGTCGAGTAACACAACATTCTCACGCCAAATAAAATCCTTGTATGATTTATTACAATCCATGTAATGTATCACGAGTTGTTTTCAAGAAAGAAGAAAACTCCTCTACCTCCTTTCCTCGGAAGGAAAAGCTCAGTTTCTGAAGGTTTTAATTATTATAGTAACAAATGACTGAGCCGTTAATTTTTTTTTTTTTTTTTTTTTTTGTAAAATGCGGGGAAATTTCAAGACCAGAATCCAATAAAAGGTACAGCGAAGTTGACACTTTTAAAAGGGCGGAGAAAACCGGGTGTAATTCATAAAGGGTTTGAAGGGCTTTATAAAGTTTGGAGTCTACTAAAATAGGAATTGAATAAAATCGCTCTTCATTTCTCATTTCTCGTTTTCTTTCTTTTGTTTTTTGTTTTTCTTTTTTCTTTTTTCTTTCTCTTGTTCATTGTTTTGAATGATACGAAACATATAAAAGGGGAGGACATACACAAGCAGATTATAAACACAAGTCCTTTCTTTTCTTTTTTTGATATATTTTATTATGGAATACGATCCATCCCATAAAGCTTCTAGTATTACTAGTATAAACAGTAGTACATCATCCATTTTGGATTCACTTCCATCACTTTACACTGGACGAGCAGATTCCATTTCAAGTGCCTATGATCTGGATGAATTTTTGTTAGATGAGGGTAACTTGGAGATCACATGCATTTATATATAAACTAATTCATTCTTATCAACTAGGTAAAGAAGTAAGTGAAAAGGAACGCCCCCTCCTTTTTTTTTTTTTTTTTATTCTTATAATTCAATAGGAGAAGTCAATGAAGCGACAGTGCAAAGAATTACTCTCGGACAAGCAAAAGAAGGCAAATCATATAGCCTCGGAACAAAAGAGACGAAATACGATTCGAGGAGGATTCAAAGAACTGACAGAATTGGTGCCCACACTAAAGAACATTAATAACTCCAAAAGTATTATTTTATTCAAGTCAGTAGAATATGTGAAACAATTGGACAAAAGAAACAAACAACTAAAAGACACACTGATGATGCTTCAAAGAAAAGTCAAACAAAAGCAAATCTCGAAAAGAAAACACATGTCCTACCATTCCATTTCAATTCCAAGTGACATTGTAAATACTACATATACACCTGCCCTGGTGATGCCTGCATCTGTAGATGACTGGTTGCTCGATCAATCTTATTCTACGCCATCCTTTAATATACCTGCCATGGATAATGATAATCTGATCATCCATGGGCGTGAAAGTCTGTTGTCTTCTGGAAAGTTGGATCATTTAAAAAATAAAGATCTTTATTAATCAGCTTCATGCAATATCAATCGTTTGCCAATCTTTTTACGCGGAATCACTCCATTAGAAATACTGGATTGTTCTGATCCACTGCTATTACCGTTATCGAAATAACTGTAACCATTGCCCATCATCCTTTCTTGTTCTTCTTCAAGTTCAAGTACTCTTTGTCTTGATGAGACACCAGATGGATATTTCTCGCTTGTCAGCAACTTTTGAATATCAAGCAAGTACATCTTGAGCGTATCTAAAAATCGTTGTGTCTGTCTGTGTTTAGAAGACGCTACAAACTAAAACATGCGTGAGAATCCATAGGGCATAAAAGTGTTAACTTACTGCAATTCCATCTTCTTTAATAATATATCCAATACCAAAGCCGTCAGAGACCACTGGACCAAACCCAAATAATCTCAAGGCTGGATTTCCACAATTGGATGTACTGATCACTGTATGGTTCAGCAACTTCCATCCTTTATCCGTAAACACCCTCGGTTTCTTTTCTTCCTTGTGTAATCTATCCCACACACACTCGAGTGCGTAAAGGTGACGATCTTGTCCCTGGCCCATTGAACACTCCTTGGTTAATTTCGTATGATACTTTAAGGCGTCTCTTAATTTGCTCAACTTTTCTTGATTTGTTGCCTTCTTTGAATAATAACTCGTGACAAAATCAACAGACGCGTCCGATACACTTCGAATAGACTCTGTTCTTCCGTGAAAAAACGTCTTGGTCATTGCAGGCTCATAGGTACATTCTGATTTACCATAAAGACCGTAATAGGCTGCTTGAAAAGCCATCTTAAATACACAAAAAAAAAGGGTGAATCATTTTTATTTAAACAAGACACTTACCTGCACAAAGGCATCGGGACTCATCTTCATGTCTGTGATAAAGTATTTGCCGTATTTACCAAACTCAAGTACTTTAACTTCATTTTGAAGTATCAAATCACTTAATCGTGTCTCTGCAAAGCGAATTCCTTGCTTTAAACTTTCAGTCATGTTCCATTCAATACGTCTAGGATTGATATCGATTATGCTATCTGCGCTCTCTCTGCGTCCGTTTTGGCTCTTGTAAGAATGAAAGATTGATTTGGTCTGGCTATTGATTGTCTTTGCAAATCGAAGGATTGTTTCAGTGTAAATATCAGATACAAAACGTAGTACAGTGTGACCATCCACGCCTATCAATACTAAGTTAAGAATTCCTTTTATTTTATTTTATTTTTTTTTACTTACCAGTGTGTTCAAAATTGATACCAGCACTTCCATTTTTACATACAATAATCTAATTACGATTAGTCTGTATATATTCCCTTTACTGTTACTTACCTGAAGCTTATCATACCAACGATTGGTACATGTACCAACCTGCATACCATCCATCAATTTGTAAGTTCCACACAGCATATTTGTACTCAGCTCGTTTGTATCTGCGGGATCCACATGATCCAGACAAACAATAAATTGAGCGGTATCAACTACCTTGAGAGCCTCAGCGTCCGTTTGAGCCAGTTGTCCACGTAACTTTGCCCAGTTGACACGATTTTCCGTTGTCAAGACCCCGACGGCACGTTCAGCAATAGAAGCCACCGGAGTCTGTGCTGCGTCCTTGGCAATCGCACGCAAGTTTGCAGCAATCTGTTTCTCATTAAGTGCAATCCCACCTTGATCATCAAAGACATCAAAGTGATAAAATTGACTTTGGGCTAACACCACGATATGTCTTGCCTCCTCGGCAGGGGCAATATAACACCCGTTTTCGGTAGGCACGCGGGCTGTGGCAAACAAACGACTGAATTGGGACATACACAAGGGTGTTCCGCGAAAAACGTCAGGTTCAAGTGTCTTGTGACGAAGTGCTTCAATAAAGACGATGGTTGAATAGATTAAAGAAGATGCTCGGACAATTTGATCATTTCGAAGTGGCGTAGGGTCGTCTTCCAATAGAAAAAAGGGGTTCAGGTTCAAGACAACAGAATCAGTGTATTTAAGATAAGAATCGTACCTTTTAATATAAGTATATTTTAGTGTATGTTTTTAATATTGTTTATGTGTGCGTGTGTGTTTATATACCAAAATTCTTCAATGTAAGAGGACTTATCGGTTGCATACGTATGAAGCTTTTTTTGAAGCTCTGGTCCTTCGTTTTCTAAAAACTCTTTGGTTGCCAACTTGGTCATTTCATGTTCTTCTTCTGTCTAATTCAATAGTTAAGCACATGAAACAAAATGTCCTCCCCCTCCCCCCCCCCCCTTTTTTTTTTTCTTTTCTTCTTCTTCTTCTTCTTTACCTCTAAAGGTTTTACAACTGAAAGGTACTTTTGTAAAGTAGATTCCAAGTCTGGAATGGGTAACTTGGGTAATTTTTCTTGAAATTTAAAAGTCTCTCCACCTGTTGAGTCTACAGGCAATGCTCTTTGAGTAGTCATTTGTGAAATAGATAAGAAAAAGAAAGAAAGAAACACAAAATTCTCATCTTTTTAAGCTTCCGATAATGTGGGGAAAACAATGCGACAGTGAGGATTTAGAGCGGCACAATTGATTTTCCGCAATTCACACGATTTGAACACACAATGTTATGAACAATGACCGAGACTAAAAAAGGGTGGCACATTTTAATTCAATAGATTTTAATTTAATAGATTTCAAAGGGGACAAACAAAAACAAGTGTTTCTTCAAATATGTTCAATTTATCCCTTCTAAATGATGTCGCAAAAAAAAAAAAAAAAAAAAAAAAAAAAAATCAAAGGATATTGACGGTTACTAAAAGAATGTCTTTTTTTTTTCCTCTCTCCCTAGTAGACCCATCGTATTTTTATTCACGCAAAATAGGGGGAAGAAATTGCCCTTGATTCTTTCATATAAATCAACTCTCCCCAATCGATTTCTTCTTCTTTTTCCTCTCGTTGACCATGAATCTCTATTGGATTATCTTGTTTACATTTATATCACAAGCATATGCTATGCAAGGTATTGCGAGCATGATGAATGCAACTCAACTTTTGAACAAGCGAGATCGAGGTACTTGGTATACGGGAGAAGGTTTAAGAAACGCTGCTTGTTATGGCCGAAACGGTATGGCCCCCTTTAATCCTTCCGCATCTGACATGATTGGGGCTATGGTAAAAAAAAAAAAAACTATAACTTTTTTTTTTTATATACAGTTTCAAACTGTTAACAATCATAGGCTATGCGTAATTTGGAACAATGCTACAAATGCATGCAGATCACTAATAATCGAAACACAAGGTTGAGAATTATAGTAAAAATTGTAGATAAATGTGAAGCGTGTAAAATTGGTGGTGCTGTGGATTTGACACCCAGAGCATTCAAAATGCTTTCGAGAGATGGTCTTAATATTGGCGTTCTAGACATTAGCTTTAAAGCGGTCCGATGTCCTAAAAGAAGGAGACTTTTACCATTTTTATGACATTAAAAAAATTGTGTGTTTAATATTACTGTATTTACAAAAGTGGGGAGGAGAAGAAAAAAAAGAGTTGGGGGGAATATTATTGTCTATAGACAAGAGTGTCTAAAGACATGGCAGATTCAGCTCGAGTAGCCAAGTGTGTCAAGGCATGAGTTAATTCGGATAAAGCGAAAGCTTGATCAGGTCTTACTTGTCTTCTTAAGTGCTCTAGTTTATCCAAAGCGGTATCAAAGTCAGCCAGTTCATATTTTGGTTTTAATGAGGTCAGAATAGGTTCATGTACTGACGGTGGTGACAGTGAATAAGTCTGTTGTGATGGAGAGGTTAAGGGAGGAAGAGATAAAGGTGGCAACATGTTGGATTCCCCATTAAAAAAAGAGCCAAGATAAGACTGACGCTCAGATGATATAGGAGGTAATAAAGAGGGGCTGGTTTCATGAGACATTATAGGTTCTCGGTGATCCTTGACAGTATAGTCCATCATTGGTTCAGTAGGCACCGTCTTCTTCTTAATCACAAAGTCTTCAATTTCAGGAATCACAGAACAAGTCTTGGGCTCATTTTCAGAATCAACAGACTCACTATCTCCCGTCTCTTCTTCATCACTTCCTTGAGCTATCGTGATTCTTTTTCTTCTTTTGATCACACTTCGTTTCATGCTCACAGGTCGATGAACATTATGTAGCTTATAGTAAAGACCACAAGCATTACATATTGTATTTCCAGCTTCATCTCTTCGCCAAAGAGGAGTGGTTGTCGTTCGGCAGTTGGCGCACATCAGTGCTTGACGATTCACCTGGTGTTGGTTAAAGGCAGGGCAGCCTGCACAAGAAGTAGAACCACCCGTACCATCACATTGTCCTCCACCTGGGCAAGTACCACCACCACAATCATTCTTTTCTTTTTTGTTAGACTTCTTCAAAGTAGGGGGTCGGAGGGTGTTTCGAGCCTTTAGGTAAAGACCACAGGCATTACATATCGTTTCGCCATTAGGACCTCTTCTCCAAAGTGGAGTTGTCGTCGTACCACAGTTAGCACACTCTGTAGCAGCTACAGTGTCCATTTTTTTAGTTAAAGGTGTTTTTACAGGATTCAATGTTTCCATCATTTTTTTAAATTTGTTGTTTTATGGAAAAAAGGGAAAAAAAAAAAGGTGTAAAAAAAAATCTGATAACAAATAATCAAATTAACATCTAGTTCAATGTCCGACTAATCAAAAAAAAAAAAAAGATCAAATCTTTGATGCTGGGTTAAATCTGAAAATACAGCTTTAGGCTGTTCATTCTTTTCTGATTAAAGAAATGGTTTAGAAATATTTATTGTTTATTAAAACACATACTCTTTATAGCTGGCAGTTACGTATCAGATTTCTCTTTTTTTTATGTGTGTGGCTTATTTTTAAAGCCAGATTTTATAATAAAAAAAAAGCATTATAAAACACTACAAGAAACAATTCGACTAAAAAAGGAAATTCACAAATATTTTAAATTCAGCAAGAAAAAAAAAATTAGTTACAAGAATATGACGGTTAAAAATTGACTTACATTTAATTTGAATGAGAGAGAGAGAGAGAGAGTAAGAGAGAGAAATGTTAGTAAATACTTCTCAAGTAATGTATTTGAACTTACCGAGTGCACTTTTGTTTGTTCAGCGATAACTGAACTGGATAATTTTATTGTTGTCTTGGGCGAACCCGACGCTCTGCCGGTTGCTGCTGTCTTCTACGTCTTGTACCAGTTCCAGTTCTAGGAGCATCTCGATTGAATCTGTCTGGGACATCATCTTCAGTTTGGAGAGACCTGAGAATATGTAACATATTGAGACAAGCAGCCAAATCTCTATTCCACAGACGAGGGCTAAAGGTTCTTGCTGTTCTTGTAATAGTCTGCCATAATGTGCCCAGAACCGCATTTGAACAAAAAACTGGACTGTTACACAAAGTCCTAAAAAATTGTCAAAACCCTATAAGGAAGGTTTTTGGCTTTGGTGGCTTGTCAAAACGGGATTTAAATATCATGACGAAAACGGCCATTTCGTCTCTGGTCGTGTATAAATATATATAAATATATATATATTTTTTTTCTGTTATAAAGAATGGCACTTCCTAAAAACAAAACAACAAGAAAAGAAATTGTACGCAATAAAAGAAGGCCACCAACATTTCGTATTCTCGCTCAATTAAGCGTGGTTAGTGCCATACTAGACAAACAAATAAAAAAATCGAAAAGATCAGTATTACTTTTACGGCGTAAAAAGAATGGTTTTCTTTGGCCAAGCTCTAGTACTCTAGACAGGTAAAAAAAAAAAAAAAAAAAAAAAAAAAAAAAAAAAAAGACAAGACAAGACATTGACTGTGGCTTTAGCTATAAAAATAAAAAAATGATACGACCCTACATGGACAATTCAGAATTAAAACCATCAAAAATAGAAATAAAGGATTCAACACATTCTAAAGTGAGGAGATCATCAAGAGAATCCAGTGTGGACTCACAAGATTCAACTGAATTGCGAAGGAAATCTAGAGCAGGCACACCGTGTATTCAAAGAAGTAACACTTTTTCTCTATCAAAAGAAGGTCAAAAATGTAAACATAAAATGATGCCGACGTCTGAAGAGAATATGAGAAATTATATTGAATTTATCACTGGAGAGTCAAGGCAAATTGAAAGTCAATCTTTTGACATGTTGGACAATTTATTCGATAGTATGAAAGACAGCAGGAAGAGTGGTGTAAAGGACTGGAAATATATAATAGAAAAGGCAAAGAAACTGGGTCTACCGTCTGAGTAAGTATTTTTTTTTTTTTTTTGAAATAAACAAAGAATATTTTAACAAGGAAAATAGAGTAATTGACAATGTACAAGAGCATATGATAAAAAAAATGGAAAACAGAAGTGATGAATAAAGATTTGTTTATTTATAAAAGGATTCCAACTCTTCTACATCTTCTTTAGATCCAAGCCAGATACCAGAGCGGTCATGGATATGTTCAGGTATTAAATCGAGACAATCCTTTGTACCTGTAGTAGCCTTACCACCTGCTTGTTCAATCAAAAAAGCCATAGGGAACACTTCATAGAGGATTCTGAGCTTTCCCTTTGTTGATTTAGAGTCTGCTGGATAACCAAAGATACCACCATACAGTAATGTTCGATGGATATCAGACACCATGGAACCTACATAACGAGCTGTGTATTTTTGTTTGACGTGTTCGACGTATTTCTTGCATGGTTCATCGAAATACTTGTGGTTTCCTTCGTTTACAGAGTAGATCTTACCGTGTGGAGGCAATCTAATATTGGGATGTGTCATGATAAATTCACCGATAGAAGGATCTAATGTAAAGCCATTGACACCATTGCCCACTGACAAGATCATTTCACAGTAGGATCCGTACATACAGTAACCAGAGGCAACTAACTCTCGACCACTTCGGATACAATCACTGATATTAGGATTACTTTCATCTTTCTACAAAAAGTGTTACTTCTTTTCTTCAACGCACTATTTTTTTTTTTATCAAACTTACCACTTTGAAGATACCAAAGATAGTACCGATAGAAACACCACAATCAATATTAGAAGAGCCATCCAAAGGATCAAAGGTGACAACGTATTTGCCACGCTGATCTTTGTTTTCAATAATCATTGCATTTTCATCTTCTTCAGAAACCAGCAGACAGGCCTTTCCGGACCCAATCAGAGCGTTACGAAAGATATCATTGGCAAGGATATCGAGTTTTTTTACATCTTCACCTTGAACATTAGCTGCACCTGTCAAACCCAATAGATTGATCAGGCCAGCTTGTTTTACCTTGGAGGCGACAAATTTACAACCGAATTGGATAGCAGTAAGTAATAATGTAAGATCACCAGTGGCTTCAGGTACATCCTATAATAATAAAAGTATAAATACGAGTCTATCATTATGATTATGCAAAATCCCTACCTGTTGTTGTGCAATGACCCAGCGTGTTAATGTAATAAGATCTTCTCCAGTTCCAACTTGAATGTTTTCGAAATTGTTTGATGTCATAATAAAATTAAAATATTTAACGTTAAAAAAATAAAAATAAAATAAAAAAAATAAAAAACTTGCTCCTTTTTATAATCGTTTTCTTAAAACGTGGGGGAGGGGGGGAAGATGGTAACGTAAGGCTTTCATAACTCAGAAAGATAACTTTTTTTTAGCTTGCTTTTTTTATTATTATTACTATTACGTGTTGTATGCATAAGCACATGTATTTTTATTATTAATAGATTACCTTTAAATTCATGTTGTGAAAATACGCGTTTTCTTCCTTTTTTTAAAAAAAAAAAAAACATACATTTCATGTAAATATCATTTGTTTTTCTTTTTTTCGTTTTTTGACGTTCAATCTAAACAAAATTTCATCATTACGTGGTAACCTGCCCCTCGCCTTATTACTCCGATTATTTTTAAATGACAGCTACGAAACATTTCATCTACAGTTTCTGAGGAGTCAAACAATGCGTCACTCTTTGTCGATCGTTCCTTATAGAGGGATCAAGATATTGTGTGTGTGTGTGTGTGTGTGTATTTTTAAGTGTACCTTATGCAAACCAATGACTTTGGTTTGTTTATTTGAAATCAAACTGCATAATACCTCAAGTCATTCGATAATTTATATATATATATATGTGTGTGTGTGTGAAGAGAGTGTGATTTTTATTAAAGTTATTTTGTTATTTGATCTATCATCATCATTTCGTTATTATTCATAAATTGTATATAAGATTCATCGTATAACGGATTTGAATCATTGAGTATACCAAAGGAAGAAGTAGAAGAAGTAGAGGTAGAAGAACAAGAAGGCTGAAGGTTAGGTATGACCATACTTTGCTCTCTACTTGTTGCAGGAGTAGGAAGATGAGACAATGCGCGAGTCCTACCAGAATCTTCCATATACATTGAAAAGAGAGGGGCCATACTACTTTCAGCTGCAGCGATAACCATAGGGTCAACAAAACCATTGGTGAGAGGAGAACGAGTCAACCAGTCTTGAAAAGCATCATTTGAATAACTAAGATCAGGGTAGTTTGGATAGTAATTGATCATTTCATCTGATTTCACGGTACTGGGTGCGGTATTTTTTTTCCCAGAACCTGTGTTCTTTTCCTGACCAGTTGAAACGGAGGACGCGGCTGCGGCTGCGGCTGCTGCTGCTGCTGCTCTTCTACCTCTAGCAGCTCGTTGTTCACCACGTAATCTCAATTGGGCAACTATCGAACGAGATTCCTGTAGATCCTTTTCTGTCTTGATTATGCGTGAATTCAATGTGTTGGCTCCCGTCTTGTCTATCTCTCCGCCCTCTCCACAGAGTGTGTGGACCAAGCTTCGTTGGGATTCCAGATCGGTCTCAATCTTCCTGATCTTACTTTCTAGTTGTGATAAGTTGTTGATGAACGGGTCTACGCTGGTCGGTTGAGTGTTGCGAGAACGACGAGAACTAGGATAGGCACATAGTACGCCTGTGGAAAGACATCGAGTACAGTTTGGGTGAACTCCATCGCAACGAACCTGTTATTATCAGCTTTCATCTTCTTTACTGTAATCCGCGTTTTACCTTTTTGTGATGACATCGATAACATGCAATAGGTGCTCTGGGCCTTTTCATAGAGGGGTGCATTCGTGTCATTGTTTGAGTTTCTTCTGGCTTGTTTGCTTTGTATTTCAACGAATTCTTATTATTGGTCATAATGAATGTGATAAAGGGAAAGGAAAGGTGTAAATGAAAAAGAGAGAGAGAGAGAGAAAGAAAACCAAGAGAAGAGTTTGCTTTTATAGCTTTCATCTCCCTTTTTTTTTTTTTTTTATTCTTTTCTCTAGTTTTATTCATTTTAAAATGATTTCTCCTTTTCCGTCCATCTTTGAATAATGTTAATGATAATATTATTTTTTCTCTTCTATAGCTTCCAAACAATCCTTTTTCTTTATAAAAAAAAAACCAACAAACTTTAGTCATTGTTCAATAGTAGGAAAAGAACAACGTGTATTTAACAGTTCATATTCAAATCTTTATGCACTACAAACAGTAAAGAAACTGAAGTGGAGGGGAAGGTGAAGCTAAACTCGAATCAGAAAAAAATGAAATTTATGCAAACCTTGTATTAAAGCACAGACACTGAACTGTCCTTAAAAATGAAGGGTCCATAATGATATCATAAATGCGTGTCCAAAAAGTAAACTCCCAATTTTATGATATTTTTCCTGTGAACCAACTATCATTTCTCTATATAATATTACTAAAAAGGATAATACTTTATGCTCAGACTATCCCCAAAAAATCTATTTGCTTATTAACTTGTGATTAAAGAGCTTGCCATATACGTCGACTTTGCAGATACCTAAATAAGTAGGCACTTAAATACTTGTGTTACTTGAGCTGTTAGGTTCACTTGGGCTTTATGCAAAAATCTATTTCTACCTTCTCTTATTGTAAAGAAAAAAAACACAGTGTATTTGATATTCAACATGTCCGAAGAAATATATAAGGGGACTTTTAGCTTTAAAACACCACGCTATTAACTGTAACTGTGTATATTCTTCAACATCGACACTATGAAGCAAAGAATTGTCAAGCCTGAGTAAAATTCTAAACTTTGGTAAAAAAAAAAAAACGAACGTGTGTGTACGAACTTCACTCACTAGCCTCTTTAGAATCTCTTTTCTTATAACATTGAATTGTTATTTCCATAAATGCATTAAATTATATAATTGTAATCGTAGTTTGTTTATCTATTGTAATACTACATCGTTGTTAATCTGACAGATAACTCTGGATTCGGTTCAAGTCTTCTTCAAGTGCAAAGTTTACTATTAGTCGTTACCAAGAAAATCAAGTAAGAATTGATTATTTACACAAATCAAACTTGAGGCTCTTTGTTTCTTCTTTTGTAAACAAAAAATACAAGTAAAAAGCTCCCTCCCACTCTCCCCTTTTTTTTTTCAATCCAATATATATTATTACTGACATGTTACCGTTCTTTGTCAACAAGGATACTTATACACTTTGGTGAGATGATAAATTGTTGGAGGAAAAGAAAAAAGGTACTTCTTATGACAATGAATCCGACTAAATGAGCATAATAGAGTAGAAAAAAAACGTTTTCTCCAGTAACTGGAGGATGATGGAAAGTATTATTCGTGAAGGTTCATATGAATCGTATCACATATAAACAGCAATTTGGAGGTATGAATAGAAAATCTAATAGAATACTTAGCCTTGTGGTATTTTAAAGCCTGGTCTTCCATAGTGATCTTTATTTGGCTTTCAAAGCCAATTAACGATAAAAATTGGAAGCCTTCTATTTGCTGGGTGGTTTATATTTAACGAAATTAAAAAAGACTTATTTGTTAAACAAGTTAATACCTTTTTAGGCATTTGTTTCAAGGAAATTCTGAAATAGTATTTGTATCAGGTAAAAGGTATGTCAGGCATACACACGACCTATCGGGATTTTTTTTTTTTTTTACCAGGTATTGCGATTCGGCAAAAATAGAAACACTACCTTTTCACAAACATGCAAAGTGAAAAAGGAGTGCTTCTTATTTATGAACATAACTAGACATCAGCCTATTTCTTAGGTATGCGCTCACATATTTCTAATAAAGTGGAATCATGCATTGTTGCTATCAATTTTGTAAGGTTAACAGCAAGTCATGGAAACTTGACATCAGAATAGTGAGTACGCACAAGCTGTGACAGTATGAATAGCTAATGCACACAAATAAAAATTATCAAATCATCATACGCCAGATCACCTCGTGAACTCCTGAACTCCAATAATATTATTGAAATCGGTTTATATATTCTTAAGAGATCTAGGCTTTCAAGAAAAGGTAGTTTCGTTCAAAAGAAGAAGAAAAAGAAGCTAGTTGGTGGTTTTTCAGCAAAACAGCAAACTGATGACAACCAGTATCTTGGAACTTTGAACTTTCAATTGAATAGCATAAAAAGGAATGGAACATTGTAATATAGTTTCAATTGGCTTGAATGACTCAATAACTTTAACCTTCTCGTATACTTTATATTGTTTTTTTTTTTTAATTGTACAGATTACATAGTGGTAGTATAGAGAGTGCTACACTTATGGTCTGTTGAACACTTAGAAATGTAAAGACATGAAGTGACCGATCTGTTAGGTACAATTGTCTTGAAACATGCACCTTGGAGTCTGGCTACAACAAAAGCGTACATAGTCTAGAGCCTAACCCAAATAGATAAGACCAATGTGTTCATCTCGATTATTCGGTCCAAAACAAAACAAGCTGACAAAGACTTTATTTACAATCAAATAAAAAAAAAAGGGGGGGGCTAAACTGGCACAACTACCTAATTTTTTATTACATTCGCTTCCACCATCGTAAAGTTTGAACTTGGCTTTGCCTTCATTATTTTCAATCAACTAACGATTGTGATGATATCTTTAGCTGTAAAGATGTAAGTTCATGGCCTTTTTTTTTATATTTCTTTACTGATTTTCTTAAACACTAAATCAATATCTGATGTACTTTTGGTACTTGTTTCAGAGAGCAAACAACCTGGCACCAATGCATAAATCCAAGCTTCTTCGAAGAACGCCATATCATTCTTTCATCTTTTTTGTTATGTTTAACCAAACACATCTTGCTTCCAACCAAGGTAATCAGAATTGAAGCATTTACTTCACTGTCTAACTCGCTGATCCATTTTTTTTTTTTTTTTTTTTGCATTATCAAATGTTGGGCTGCCAAATGAAACTAATGATCATATATCTTGCTAGGGCAGGAGCTTACTGTGTTTATAACGTTATAAACAATAATAACTGCTACAGTGTTTCTATAATACATAGGCGCTAAAGCATGAAAACGCTCTTGGTCTGCTGTATTCCAAATCCCTCGCTCATTGAACACTTTTTATTCAAAAGGCAGCTAAAAAAAATCTTTAAATAACACTTACTTTACATCCAATAGTGGCTTCTCTGTTTTCTTGATATTTTGGGGAAATAAACTGACATGCCAAAATGGATTTGCCAGCACCTGGATCACCTTTTGTGATGCGTTAGTTTTTTAAACCATCAATAAATATACACCCAACATAACCAATTTAAATGGAATAGGTTTGTTATCGTATCGTTAGGGCTCGGTCGGAGTAGACATATTTTGTTGTTGCTGTTTAAGAAAAGATAACAAGCGGTCAGGCGCTGTTTTTTTTTTTTTTTTTTTTTTTTTTTTTTTTTTTGAAAAGAATGGGGAGGGGGGAGATGGTGCTAGACAAAATAACATGAGACACTAAGAAACTTTTTAAAATGGGACGATATCCAGGTACGTCATGTGAGTAGAAAAAGAAAAACCCAGATACATGTGTATAAAATATCGACGTGTAAGCCTATTTACAAGTGTAAAGAGAGATAAAGAGAGTAAAAAGAGAAAGAGAGAGAGAGAGAGAGAGAGAGAGATTCTACGGTTAGATTCGTTAAACACATGTACACTATTTCCATAAAATTTTTCGTTTTTTTTTTTTCACACCTTTTAATCTCAGAATCACACTTTCAGAGCTTGTTTTTTGTACAGTCTAAAGGGGTATCTTTGACACACAATGTAGTGATTTCACTGAAAAGAATCTTTGTAAATACCTGTCTAAAATTTTAAGGTATAAATCATATGATAACGCGTTCTGGAAGTGTCCGATTCTGAGAAGTAAAAGATGTGCAAAAAATATAAAAAAAAGTATACGATTTTTTTGTAAAAATAGTGCGTGACCCTGGATGCTTCCGTGTATCTTCTAATTGTACTATTGGCAATCTTTTTTTTTTTTTTATTATTATTATTATTTTTGGAGCTAAATTCAGGTGGCACGTTTTATCCCTCTTTGAAGACAAAGAAATGTTGAGCCTGCATGAAAGCTTATTTTTTTAAAAGTCCACATATCCATTGAGGGTCTCTCATTGACGTTTTCCTCGTCATTTTAGTTCAATCATTTTCGGCCTGAATGAACCGCCTATTGCACATGTCACATATCGGCTGTTTTACACAATAGAAAGGGTAGTGCTAAATATAGCAACTTCAAATAAGAAAACTTCTTTATACAAAAAAATGATGTTTTGTGGGAATATCATAACTACAGTCTGTTCTGTTGCAAGAAAAAAAAAGAATCAGCGTGATTATCACGTAAACTCACACACACACACACACATATATATATATATATATATATACACACACGAGGCAGTTTCAGGGAGACTATGGCGAAATTGACAGCAGTTTTTTATGACAATTAAAAGACAGAATTAATAAAAATTAAGGATTGACCAATGATTGTATTCAGTTAGACACAATAACACTTAACTTTTGAAAAAATAAAGAGCGTGCCACTTTTTACCTCTTTTCTTTCTTTTTTGAAAAATTTACTGTTTTGTTTCGCTTTTTAGAAAAGACAACGTCATGTCAAAGACATGGCCAGATTACAAAAGATTACCTCATTCGCAATCTTTCCAACCTGATTCAATAGCTGTTGTGGGTGACAGAGTCAAGGTCAATTCACTTTTAGGTGTGGTTCGATTTGTGGGAACCACGGATTTCAAGGCTGGTACCTGGGCTGGAATTGAATTAGACAAGGTTGGATTAGGAAAAAACGATGGATCTGTGGATGGGTAAGAGTCACTTTAATTAAAATGTGTAATAAGGGCGCCTTTTTAATCTTCTTTAGTAAGCGCTACTTTCTTTGTCCACCAAAAACAGGATTATTCGCACCCGTCACAAAGCTCACAAAGATAAGCCAACCTCGCCCGGCCACTCCTCACAA
The DNA here is from genome assembly GCA_000697035.1 of Rhizopus stolonifer B9770. NCBI lineage: Eukaryota > Fungi > Mucoromycota > Mucoromycetes > Mucorales > Rhizopodaceae > Rhizopus > Rhizopus stolonifer. Next base: position 73,720 of record JNDS01005183.1, read on the forward strand.
AAAAATGAATCCAAAACGGATGATGTCAATTGAAAATAGCGAGGAAATCATGCTTTTACAAAAAAAGATTGAATCGCTTGAAGCCGAAAATCAATTTTTGAAACTACACCATGCCAGTAGAGTACCTATTCTTCAAAAACAGCTGGTTGATTTAGAAGCAGAACATGCCCGTGTCCTCTCTGAAAAGGACGATGAAATTCAAGCCAAGAACGAAAAAATTCACGAACTCGAACAAGTAGTGACTGAAGTCAAACGAGCTGGACTGGATAGTTTAGAGATGTTAGAGACTATTGTTCAAAGACACCAAAAGAAGGTCGGATCATTAGAACAATCTCTAGACAACGAAAGAAATAAAAGACAAGTTCTCTTACAAGAACAAGACAATCTTCGAAAAGCAGGACTAGAAGCTGTCGAATCAAATGAATCAGCATTAAATCAACTTGAAAGTGTAAAACAGCATTGGATCAAAGAAAAGAGACAACTCCAGGAAGAGTTTGAACAAAGCCAATTACGACTCAGGAAGTCGCAGCACCACGAAATCAAAATACTATTGCAGGATATCAATGTTTTAGAAATTGTATTACAAAGCAAAATAGACCGAGAAAATGCTCTGACAGAATCCCTCAAACGAGAAAAACAATACAGCAATAAGATGTTGACAGATGCCAAATCAATCAAATTACACATTAAAACAAAAAACAGAGCCACATTTAATTCTCCAGCAGACTATCGCATCTCACATCCATACTCATTACATCACTCCTTGAACACTCCTATTGAAGAGGAAGAAGAAGAAGAAATAACATCTTGTACACTCTGTGGAAAGGAGGGTCATGACTTATTTCATTGTAGTATTTTACCAAACCGGAGGCATACAATACAAACACATCTACTTTAATATTCTGTACATAGTCACACACACACACACACACACACACACACACACACGCTCATAATAAAAATAACTTACACATAATCAAAAGATAAACTAGTTCCTGTTCTTAGCCCTTTTCAGAGTTATTAACATAATATCCTCTTCCAGAAGCTTCTATTTCGGTTTTTTTTTTTTTTTTTTTTTTTTTTTTCTACTGAGCTACTTTATAATATTAAAGCTAAAAATAGTTGAACCTCTCTCTTCT
>JNDS01005184.1:0-51458 GCA_000697035.1 Rhizopus stolonifer B9770
CATCCAATTTATCACAAGCAGGGATTTGCTATAAATACGTTTAGTCTTTTTTTCTTTTTTTTTTTTTTTGTGGAGGGAAAACGATTTTTCTTATTTAGCTATTACCTTGCTATAGATATGAACAATCACAGGTACTGTTTTCCATTCCTTATCCACCGCTTCAATATAACTATCGGAATCCACTTGCGCCACATATCCAAACACCTTTTGCTGCTGTCTTAAGAGATGATTGTTGCTTTTTAAGTTTTTCAATTCATTTAATCTATTTTCTCTATAGCTCTTGATCATCTCCTCATCACTACTATCCTCTTCCTTGTGTTCTAATATAAGTAATTCCTCTTTTTGATCCTCGGCATAAGTAGTTGTCATGGGCGCCTTGGCCAAAAGACGCGTATTATGCTCTTGTCTTGCTCTCTCTGCAGAATTTGCTTTGATCTTTTGATAGTAATCGTAGTCGGCTTTGACTCCTTTAGGTCCCGTTTGTGGACCTTGGCTTCTCATAGCTTCTTGTGGATAGACCTATCAAGAGAGAAAGAGAGAGAGAAAGAGTTCATCTCTGTTGAACATGTACAATTTAACATCTTACAACTTGATCTTCAGTTTCTTCCTCTGCTTCTTCATCAGTTTCTGGTTCAATTCTATCTTTATCATCGTAGTCTTCTAATCTACTGTTTTGTAATTGTGCCAATAGTGCATCTTCCATTACAGCTGTTTTAGTATGTGAAAAGAAAAAAAAAAAAAAAAGATCCAATATCGGACTTTTTTATATACTTCTTCTCCCTCCTTAAACAGGTTATGCTTAAAAAATCTTCCTAGAGTCCTTTTAAAGTCTTTTTTTTTTAACATTGGGATAAACAGTTGTAATACTATAGGCGTCGTTCATCCGACAGATATGTCTAGATAGGGGTCTAGTTTTTCTTCCGGTAGATATTTACTATTAGAAAAATAATATTTGGATATTTATACAAATCAAATTTAGGAGTCTTTGTTTCTTCAATTAGATATAATTACTATATATACGGAAGAAGGATTACGGTTATTACAACAAGGGCTTTGGTGTGATGATAAAGTGTTGGTGGCATAATTCCTGATGAATGGATTATATGGGCTTTTAACAATAGAAAATCATTTGGAGGCATTAGCAGTAAAATATTTTGTTCAATTCGCTTGGATAGTTTGAAAGTTATTTTGTCTCGTCCAAATTCCGGAAACATCAGATTTATAACACACTTTTTTTTTTTAAAAGAAAACTTGTGGCATTCATTATTTAAGAAAGAATAAGTGATGTAAGTATAATAGCATTTTATCTTTTGTGTTAAAAAAAATAAATTATTCTGTTGGTGAAGCATCTGTGTTTTCTTTTAATGCAGCTGAACAAAGTTGAGTTAAACGGGCGAACTTTGAATCTTCTTCTGTAGGGGTAGACTTTTCATCTGGCTCTATAGTTATTTTGAATATTCTTTTATTCTCTCTAAGCTCTTACCCTCTTTTTCATTATTTTGGTCTGAAGTGGGTACACCAGGATAAGGCGAATAGATAGGCAAGACATATTCCTGTATTTGTTCTTTAGAATACGCAGTATTCGAAGGTGTTTCAGAACCACTAGAATTTACATAGTAAGCACCATATTGATTTAAATTAGAATAAGAATAGCCTTCATTTTGGACTACATCCTTTTGTTCTATTGTACACAAAATTTTTTCGTCATCTTCTTTTCCCTCTTGTTTGATTATCTGTTGTTCTCCTTGTTCTTGAGCACAATCTAGAAGAGAAACAATTCAATTTTCTGGATAGATAAAAGCTTTTTTTTCTTTACTATCGAGTTTCTGTCTTCTTTTATAAGGACCACGTTTGATTCCTTTCATACGTTCCTTCCTTACAGAGCTTACACAACTACTTGCCACATTGTATTTTACACAACGAGGACAAGGTCTTGCATCATCACATTTTTTACAAGCCCTTTGACAATTGGCTATCAAAACGAAAAGATCAGTTTCTTTTTTAATAATTTTTGATAAAAAAATGACTTACTACAAGCATTCTTTACTTGCTTGCGTTTAACTACAAAGGGAGAGTTGACTTGTTCAGTAGTTACTGATGAGTTGTTTTGAGGTTCAACATTAGGGTAAGATGGGTAAATGGAGGTATAATAAACTGTAGTTGTTTGCATACTAAAAGCTATACTCTATTTAAAATAAACCATTAGAAAAAATATTGATACAAAGTTTAAACAAACCCTCTTTTTCAGTAACGGGAAGAAGAAAAAAGAAAAAGAGACAAAGCGGCGATAGAAACGGACTTGGACCGAGAAAAGAGGGGGGTAGGTGCGCTACGGAAGTTGAAATTTCTGCATCTACTCACAGGTCTGGATCCTTATCATAAATCAAAAAGCATCGAGGAAATTTATCAGGGCATCTTGAATAAATTCTGTAGACTGCCTTCAATTTATCCTGTGAGCAAAAATTTCCTCTTTGAATACAGTGAGATACTTTCTGGTAAGTATAGTTTTCTTTACTGGTTAGATAATGCACTAATGAAACAACTGCATGTTTTGTTATAGAAAAGAGTTCGCAGATAAAACTTGAGGGTATGACAGTACAGTGATCCTCAGTTGTATGTCATTGACATGTCACTAAAAAGAAAGAAAGAAATCAAATGTATGGACTAAAAGCCAAGTCTGAAATGGACGTTCGTTCAGATACTTGGACCAGCACATTATGAACAAAAATATAAAACACATGGGAGAAAGAGAGAAATAGAGAGAGAAATAATTTGAATTTGACGTAAGATTAATCTAGGTTGTCTCCCCTGAAGTAATAGTTGACGTCAGATAGGATTTGTATAAGTTTCAGTTGACCAGATCCACGTAAAATCTTATGGTATCCTTTCTTGGTTTAAGAGTTAGAAATGATGTGTAGTTATAGATTATACATGTGTTTTATAAGATTTGTATGATCCTTAACATGACAGTAGACACACCCAAACCGGGAATTGCCGGTTGGTGAAGTTTCCTAAAGACAAATAAGGAAGTGATGTAGACGGGGGATTTGTAAAAAAAAAAAAAAAAAAAAAAAAAAAAAAAAGATTTAAATTCAAACTTCTTAAGAAGCCATCGTCAAGTTTCTCTTTTTCTCTTTATTTATTTTTAACGCCTCCCCCCCCCCACTCAATAGAAAAAAAAATGGCCATTCCCGAAGGAAACGCTGCTGCCGGAGCAAAACTCTTCAAGACTCGTTGTTCTACATGCCATACCGTTGAAGAAAACGGCTCCAATAAAGTTGGTCCTAACCTTCATGGTATCTTTGGTCGTAAGTCTGGTCAAGTTCCTGGCTTTGATTATACTGCTGCTAACAAGAACAAGGGCGTTACATGGGACGAACAAACTCTTTTCGATGTAAGTACAAATTGAGCGCGCGCGTGTGTGTGTGTGTGCTGATATATATGTTTGTGTGTTCCTACAGTATCTTGAAAACCCTAAAAAGTATATTCCTGGTACCAAGATGGCATTTCCCGGTTTCAAGAAGGAGAAGGACCGTGCTGATGTTGTTGCTCATTTAAAGGTATGCATATAAAAGAAAGATCGATCTGGAAGAAACTAATTCTTTTTGAAATATAGAATGTTTGTTAAGTTATTTTTGTTGTTATCAGGGAAAAAAACATCATCTTTATTAGAAACGAATACAGCTTTCAATAAACGAATTGCCCTTTTTCATATGAATTAATTGTTGCATCATTTTTAAAATCAAGTAGCGCATTAAAACTCATTGAATTGAAGAATCACACTAAAGGACTGAATGGGAAAAAAATCACAACATCAGAGAATCTTGATGTCTCAACATACATTGTTACGACTATAAATTAATCTATTAGAAAATAGGCTTGATGAAATAGATGTTATCGTTATCATCGGTTTAAACATTGATTAGTTTGTTAGATTGTGATTCTTCAATTTACAGTGGACACAATATAAGTACATGTTGACAACTTACTCTTCTTCTAAAAATAATATATTATAATGAAATCCTGAGCAAAGAAGTTTCATTGAGACACACATGACAGATTTGATATGTGTACATGTCTACAGATATTTATTTTTGAAATAAAGGAAAGGATGGGGTGGAGGGAGATGCGTCGCACTATTCTTCAACTAAAGATAATCACTAAGTTATACTCATCTCTCTCTCTCTCTCTCTATATATATATATATATAGTTCTTACCTCTCATAGATTGTCTATTGGAACGTGGCATAGCATTGAATGACTGTCTCTTTAAATCCATTGATACCGATCTACTATTAATTGGCTTACGATCTACTAAAGATTAATATAACGCTTACTAAACACATATTTACCTCTTAAGAAATCTGTAGGGCCATCATATGGACGGATCTTTGCAAGCGCATTTGTTACGTTATCAATATAAGCCTTTTTGGCTATATGAAAATGAGTACGGAATTATAAGTAGGGGGGACTTACCAGTTGCAGGATGTTCAAAAACAATTAAAGCGCGAGTATCAGACAGCCACTTGATCTTATAGCCACCCCGCATAGTTTCATAATTTCTAAAAATGTCATGCAAATGATGTGTTTGGAAAGAAGGTGGAAAATCATAACAGTCCAAGATAGTGGTTGGTTCTTCAGGTGCAGGCACTTGAACTAATTTTTTTTTTTTAATTATAAAACCACTAATTTATTTTTACCTGTGGTATCAAGGTAAGACTCCAAGAGACGACTGGCCCTCTTACTTTTTCTTGCGTTTGTCTTGTCATCATCAAAAGAACCATATCGATCATATTGTCTAAGGATATTCTCCCAGTCTTCTTGAGGGCATTCGGTATCATATTCTGAGTAATCCTTTTTATCCTAAAATAGAAGGTTAGAAACCAGAGTTCAATGGAAGTAAACCTATGTTTCTATACAAACATAATCCAAGTCATCATCTGTCATGAAACTATTACGACTAAATCGGTTACTGTTGGGACGACGAGATTGAAGTGAAGATCGCTTGGAAGACAAACTGGCTTCTACCATAATGTCACTCGATCGATATTTACTGACACTATTTCTTCTGGACCCCGCTTCATCTGTTGCTCCTTCTGATGGCCAACCGTTCTCTGTACGTCTATGAACAGGAACATACGACATGCTATTACGTTTTGGTTTATAATTCTCCTTTTCAGGAGAGCTTTGTCGTCGGTTATCCATTTTTTAGAAAAAAAAAGGAGTGAAAAAGAGTGTGTTCAATATAAAAATTAAAAAAGAATCAAAGTCCTCACTGAGGGTTCTAGGCAAAAAAAAAAAAAAAAAAAAAAATGTCATGTTTCACGAGAGAATTGGATCATTAGAGCGTGCATCAAAATAATGTCGCAAGAAAAGAAAAAGATTTGCGCTTTAAAATAATATCGCATTCACTATTCTTTTTTCATTTCGCCATTTTTCAACTCATTCATTTCGCGTTTTATATCAAGAAATTTAGAGGAGAGGGTCACATAATATTTGTACTTGCTCAGTAAATGAACTTTCAATTGGGAAGCTATTTACCATTTTTACTTAGAGAATAAACTGTCATTAGCAAAAAAGGATTATGAGCAAACTTCATTAATTTTTCATGTTGATGTCTGAATGATACACCTGAAATTTTCTGCAATTGTTGAATGCAGTGGTTCATTTAAGCTATTTCTTCTCTTTTTACATTAGATTACAATTATTTTAACCGGATTCATTGCTACTAACAACATAGCCATTTAAAAAGTTGTAAAGGCAGTTACCAAGCAATTCTTGCTGAATATTCTTTCTTTTTGCATACATGACTCACTTTCTTATTTTTAGAAAAAAAAATCAAATTGTTTTATTAACATCAATTTGACAAAAGGTGTAAGTGTTCCATAACTCCCACAGAAAAAAAAGGTTCAACCAAATAAACTCTTTTAATATGTAAAAATGCTATAAAACCTAATAGGGTGCATAAAAACCTCCTCTTCCACGACTAAAAATCCTTTTAGCTTCAAGACACATTGATTGCTTCAACTTACCCTCTTCCACGGTATCCATACATGGGAGAATGGCCATAGTATGGTGCAAAACCACCAGGTCCTCCAACTCCTCCTCCGCGGAAACCTCCGCGTCCTCTTCCTCTACCACGTGCAGAGAAACCGGGAACATTTGTACGCTTAGCGCTCACTTTCAATAAACGAGCACGAAATAAGCTGTTGTCCAAAGAAACGGCTGCGTTGATGAAGCTGGGTTCAGCAAATTCTACATATGCATAACTAAACAATAATAAAAAAGAATTTGATTATCATTCCAATGAACACTTTTTTTCCCTTACCCTTTAGGGTGACCAGTGAACTTATCACATAAAATAGTAACTCTGTTAATTGTGCCACAAGATTGGAAATGAGCTTGCAATTCTTCAGGTGAGGCACCATAATCAACCTAAAAGTAAAACAAAACAAAAAAAAAAATGGTAAGTAAAGCATGTCCCAAGGACATTCTCCTTTTCTTTTTTCTTTTCTTTTCTTTTTTTCTCTCTCTTTTTTTTTCTTTTTTTTTTTACATTGCCAACATAAACCGAACGGCTATCAACTGCTTCTTTATCTTTTTATGGAGAATTATTATTTTTTTTCCCTGCAACTCTCTCTCAATAACTCACCTTCTTCAGGATGCATCGATTTTTCAACTTCGGCTTGCATGTCACGAAGTTTGGCGGCTTCATTTTCCATATCCTTGACACGTTGTTTCATAGCTTCTAATTCCTACAAGATGTGTTGATCTCATTTGTTGCTTTTCTGTTTCATTCACTTTTGTTTCCCAACAAAAGAAAAAAAAAAATACCTTGTCTACTTCAGAAGAATCTTCACCAGCATTATTCAAAGCATCGTTTTTAATAGCTTCAGTGGATTCTTGTGTTTTCAAAGCGGATTGATCTATTTCACTCATCTTGACCTTTTTTTTAATTATAAAGAAAGAAAAATAATTAACGCGCAACAGCTTTGAAAAAAAAAGTTTTTTTTTTGGCTCTGATTCAAAATTAAAAAGTATGAGCCGGAGTTGCTGACGTATTTCAGCAACTACTGGGTTTTACCCAAAAGCCTTTTAATTACTTTAAAGAATAATGATCATCAAAATACATATTCAGCATCTTTCTAAAACCTGGTATTAAAGACTTGTAAAAAGCTCTGTTGAATTGGAAAAACTCTTATATGTATATATATTCTTATACGAATTAAAACAAGCATAGGAAAAATAAAAAAAATAAAAAAAGAGTAGTATCGTGTAACGATAATTGGGGCAGCATTTGCTTGAACAATGTTTATAGTCCTTTTCGCTATAACTACTTACTTGGAAGAAGAAAAAATAATAGTGCCGTCTTTTTTCATGTCCAAGAAAGCTGAATAAGAGCTAATGTCTCTTTTCTGGTTCAAGTCCCTAAAAAATGCAATTTTAGTAAGCATAAGGTGACATGTGTTTTTCAACGTAATTTAACGATTCAGTTTGGGTAACCTTTTTACTGTATCTTGAGTATCGACAGACATAAATACTAGTATATCTACTGAATCATTAGGTAAAGTCAAGCTGGGAACTTTAATTTTTGTTATAATACATTTAGTAGTGATTTTAGAAAGCAATTATGCTCTTCATTTCCAATAACTAACCATATCCCGTTTAGCGATTTTTTGAGTATTGAACGAGACACTTTAGGAATACATTTCTTTTTCTTTCGCTTCTTCTTTTTTTTTTCACTTTTTACCTTTAAATGGCTTTGGCGTGATAACAGTGTTTAAGGAGAAAGTACTAATAAGTCAAAAAATCTTTCTTCTAGGATTAAAAATTAGAAGTAGCATGCGTCAAAGAGTAAGGTATCCGAATATCAGAACGCGATATAAACAAGCTGTTTCTCTTTATATATAATGATAAACCAAACCCAACAGGATCTTATTGAGATTCCATAAGTAAAGATCTCTGCCTTACAACAGCCAACCATTGTCTAGTTTGATTTTGGAAGTTTTTCTATTCAAATTCCTATGTTCTACTCCAGTACGACACCTCCTACATAGCAAACTAGAACATGAGGCTCTCGACAATGTTATAGATTTGATTTACTGTTCAAAATGAAGATAGGCGCCATGATAAACAAAAATATAACACAATAAAATACAATACAATGAACAGAAAGAAATTAAAGACCTTTTACTTTGAGCTACAGCATGACAAAAGTAATAGTAGTTCAAAGTAATGATAACAAGCTACTATCCATTACTTTTCCAGGTTTTGGCTCATTGAAAATTTTAAATTGAGTTTGGTTTGCACAACTTACATACAATTTTTTATTTTGAAACGAACCAACACATAGATCTGCTTTTTCAAAGAAGACAAAGAAGCTTCATTGTATGATACTTTTGTAAAAAGACAAAGAGATGGAAGGAAATTGTTTCAATTTGTCTAAAAAAAAGTTTATATTATAGGTCTTTAAAACCTCACAAGCTTTTATGCCGAAATCTACACAAATTTAAATAATGAAAAATGATAACACAAAGACTGCTGGTTATGGGATGAATGCCTTTATTTTAAACAAAACATGTTAATAGATTTTTTTTTTTGTCTTGATAAATTGGATTCATTTACAGTAAACAACGAGCTTAGTGATGATTTGTGGGGGGTGGGAAGCAGCAGCCTTTCAGATTTTTGAACGAAATACGATTTGATTATCCAAAAAAAAAGAAAGAAAAGAAAAGAAAACGAATTCAGAACAAAATTTATAGGATTTGGTAACGGTGTTTGTTTTTCTCTCTCTCCAAGACCAGCTAATATGTAAGCATTTGAAAGCAATGAATTTGGATTTTACAGTGACTAAAGACGGTGCGCATCATAAAAGCTACATTTTGCTTAGTGAAAGCGTAGTTTTGAAATATAACAATGAAATCAGTAAGCCAATACTGATACTGATTAGCTAGTGAGATACTTCCTTCTTTTCCCTTTCGTTTCTGATTTATATAAAAGGATTGCTATCAGACTGTTTATTAACAATCATCTAAAAGTTAAAAGTTTATCAGTTCATATTAATAAAGAGCCTCCACGTTGTCCAATTGATTCTCCTTTTCTATATTTAAACCTATATATATTCTAAACATATACAAATAGCACAATATGTTCTCGCGAAAAAAAGACCAACAATAAGGAACGCGAAGAAGCCTTAGGTACAGACGAAAGAGACAAGAAGTCCAAGAGAATTGAATGCGAGCTTAAGTAGCGAATTCAGGAACTTCTTTATCACCCAGTCCAACAGCCAACTTACTGTAATCATCCAAGTCTTTTTTTTTAAAAAAAAAAAATTACCTACAAAAAATGATATTAAGGCCATCTAAATATCTCTACCCTTGATAAAACCATGGATTAATATAATCTAACCACCATCATCAACGAAAAAAGGGTCGCCTACCCAAGGATGGTCTGATAATACCAAATAATACAAGACTGAGGTATCACAGAAAGAGAGACTAATGAGGTTGGTGAATCTTTTCATTATCTTTTTTATTCAAGTCAATACCAGAAAGAGAACCCATTTGATACAAACCACGTCTTCAAATTGTGAAAAAATAAATGTTAAGGAACCAAAGTGAAACAAGGTCAATGAAATTGAGCTTGTGAGCTTAAGCGAAGACTTTGCTATTACTTCTTTTTAAGAGGCGTTGGTTATGAATGTATGAAGCGAAGGTTCATATGTTCTTATTTTGTATAAGTTTTAAGAGTAATTTCTTACGATAATTAGTATTTATACGCGTAAATACGCGTAAATACGACAAATACTAAAGATCGAGAGGATTCTCTTATCCAAATCACTATGCAAATTATTAATTAACGCTGGTAAACGGAATCAAAATTATGATATTGACAATGCGCTTCGGATATATAAAGCTTTCATTATTGCAACAACCATGGATAAAGATCGTCTGGAGCATATAACTGAAGTATAACACTGAAGCAAAGATGAAGCAAAAATGAAGCAAAATGCCCATAATAGAAATGTATAATCAGAACGAGAGAAAGCATCTACTAACTTTATCTGGTACTAACAGTCAGCAGAAACGGCGTGCTTCAAAATGTTGAGATAGGGAATACTACCTTAAATTTACACACATTTATTGTAACGCAATACAAAGGTGTACCTCAAAAATTTTAGCTTCGATCTTTTTTTTTTAAAAAAAAAAAGATCGTCTAAATCTAAAGTTATCTTTGTTAATAACAATATATTATATAGTCAATACTACAATCAAATTATTGGTACAGAACAATAACTTCTCCAAGAAACAAATGGAATAAAAAAAAGAAAGGGCTTAGGGAATTTTTTAGCGTGTGCGTCATATCAATGGCGGTTCTGGTGGCTAAAACTGCTAATATCTTGATGCAAACATAAGCTGTGAATTTTATTTGAACAGGCTAGAATATTTGCCATTATACTATCGGAGAAAGGTTAGGTTTTGCTTTAAAAACATCACAATGAAACTCATAAAATAATATTTCCTTTTTAGGGTGTTATAAGTATGTTAAGTGTTACGGACGCTATGAGAACCGTAAATTTGTATGATAAATTGAAAAGATATTTAACGACATTTATCTTATTCAAGGTATTTTGAAAGACATTGAAAAAACAGTCAATGATCTAAATACATTATGACTCTTATAAACTAAAATAAAATTACTGTAAAAAACAAGATACGTAAAGTTATTTTGCTTTGAATTTTGGTAGCCATTTAATAAAAGCGCTTTAATAAAGCCAATATCTCCTCTGAATTTCCTTTTAAGGTTTATAAAATATACAAATAAGGAGAAAAGAAGGCCTAGCAGCAACAATCTTCACAGATACAACAGCACCCGATGGCAGCCAAAAAATCAGTAAGACAACCAGCACCGCCTCTTAGTCTTAGTGAAGAATCATCTAGGCAAAATGTGTTGGACATCTCATCTTTTTCGCTGGCCTCTTTTTACTTACTGTGTTGTTCTGTTGTGGCTTGTTCATTTGGAACTGTTTGAGGGTGGATGGTAGCTGCTTTACTTTCATATGTAGGGGATAAAGTAGCCAATGGGACGTCGTTGATAGTAGATGAATTCATTTTTTTATACACACACAGCAAAAACAATTTTATTTTTCTTTCTTTTATAAAAAAAATCGATAGGTGGTACCGAGCTTATTTTACGTCAATAACACATCATTATATATTCTCTGGTGATGGTATTAAGGATCCATTGACTTCATCATCTTCTCTTTTAAATAACGACGCCCAATATCTCACTTTAGTTGGATCCGGTATGAGTACACCACCGTCATCGACCAAATCCTTATCTCTCATCGGATCGTATAACGTGTTTATATACTTTTCCCTGTTTGTATTAAAATAATCCCAAATACTCAAGGTCTTTTCCTGTGGTTTGTGCTGGTGTCTATCTGCCTCACAGTTGAATAAAAAAGTACCAAACTGACAGGAGTAAAGATGATAGTGCAAATCATGCAACATTTCCACATTGAATTCGAATCGGTTCGGGAACATGCAAATCAATTGATAGACGCAATCTAAGAATTGGTGAAACACTGGGCTCGTCTCCTTTTGGTAATAGTTTGACTTGTAAAACTTATTTTGCATATCCTTGATCGTGTTCGTTGCCGCATTTCCTCCTGTATTCACCAAATTGACGAAATATTTTTCATTGGTCAAATGTCCGCTACGATCTTGGAATTTATGGCCAAAGGAAACCCAATCCTTTTCTATCAACACCTGAAGGCCTTCAAATGTACGATAATAGGGGTCTAAGCAAAGCTCACCCAGGGATACCAATTGTGATGTACGATCCCAGCCATCAGAGCAGTGCACAAGAACATGCGAGTTAAAGACATGAACATACTTTACAACCTCCTTAGTTCCTTCCATCAGTATCGCGATATGTCTTAACCATCCAGATCGATGCAACGTTTGTTTATTGACCTGTCCTCCTGAGTCTATACCTTGCATTCCTATATAAACATGTAAGTTTTTTTTTTTTTCATTTCAGCTAAATACGTTAACACTACCTTCACACAATTTGGCTAGACTGTCTCGCATGACGTGAATATTATCAATTGGCACGTAGATTCTTGTACAATTACGGTAGTTATCCATACACTCTGAACCTGCTCCTCTTGCTGCATTAGCTACAGCATTAGCCATAGGTCTAGCATCCACGATTAGATTTGCAGCTGTAGATCCATACAGAGTTTCTCCATTGGGCCCGGTGGGTACATTGGAAGAAAAGATGGATTCGATTAATTTCTCATCCTGAATAGATCTCGCTCTCTTGACTCCTGTAAATGGTTGACTACAACGTGTAATGGTGGCCTGGTGTTCCCTCGCGAGAAAATAAGTTATAATTGTATTGATATTAGAGAACTTACAGAGTTATACCAGTGAAGATAAGAAAGAGCAGGAATTCTGGCCTTACTTCGGTATTTAGCAGCGTGTGTCAAAACAGCATCACTTATTTTGGACGGAACAACCAAGGTACGTGGATAAGTGGGTGAATACTAAAGAGTTTTTTTTTTAAAAAAAAAAGTCAGATGATGTTGAAGCTGTCAAAATTTTACCTTGTAATCTCTATTGATAATCGTAAATCTCCACTTATCACTTGAACCGATGCCCATACGCTCATATTCTTTAAGAGGATCATAAGTGTTCCATCCTCCGCTTGTTGAAAAAGGTACTTGAGGTTGATAGGAGTATGCATAAAGTTGTTCTACTGACGCTTTTTTTTCACAAGTAAATATATTTTCACTCTCCCCTTTTTTCCAAAAAAGAATTTACTTACAAACACAAGCCAACTTTTGTATTGTTTCAAATACGTCTTGTGCTTCACCTTCTTTTAATAATCCAAATGTAAGTGTCATAAAATCTCTACAACGAATATATAAAGGATGTCGGCCGTTATGTAACGATGCTGGCTGTCTTTCTACTGTATGCATAATTGGATAAGGAATCTACCGACAATATTTATAGACTTGGTATTGTGTAAATTTTCCATTTGCTTTACCCATAATTCTTTTAATTCTTCGGTTAATTCCTGTACATGTCGAAAGATCAGGTGATGAACAGTCAGGTGTAAAGTGCCGTTCAATGTTTCTTGTCCCTTTTGTAGTTCAACGTCTTGAACCTTAATAGTTCAATAGAAATTATTTAAAAAAAAAATCGAGAAAAAGAAACGGTTTGAAGGGGAATGTATATATATATATATATTTCTTTACTTGTGTGATCTTTAACAAATCAAGACGGTTGGATTGCATGCTCCCTTGGGACTGGAACAGCGTAGGTAAAGCAACTCGGCTAAGGTTAAAAATAGTGAAGGTAGTAACAATAAAAAGTGCTTGCTTCTTATTGTTGTGAAAGGAAAAGAAAAAAAGAAAAAGAAAAAAAAATGTGTTTGTTTGTATACACACACTCCTCTTCATGCTCCAAAGATCACGTGATGCCGAGATGAAGCAGGAACTCGAGACATTGTTTACAATTAATGCTCGTAAACGACCTTGATTAGATATATTGAACTACTCGAGCCTTTCTATGCGAAAAAGAAAAGAAGAAGAAAAAAAAAATAAAATAAAAATAAAAAAAAGTCAGTTTTTTTTATTTCTCTCTTTGTTCTTCCATTCAAGAAAGAATGGAGACAACACAGTTGACTTTTAATAAGCTTTGTCTTCTTGGCTTCTTGCTTCGACTTTGCTTACTTTTATACGGAGAATACCAAGATGCTTACATGACAGTGAAATATACGGACATCGATTACATTGTTTTTACAGATGCAGCACGATACATTACTCAAGGACAATCACCCTATTTACGTGAGACCTACCGCTATACCCCACTCCTTGCCATGATTCTCACACCAAACATATATCTGTTTTCTTCATTTGGAAAGTGTTTGTTTGCCGCTGCAGATCTATTAGTGGGCTATCTAATCCATCGCATTTTGCTTATTCGAGGCATGTCCTCCAAACGAGCCATTTACTTTGACGCACTCTGGATACTAAACCCAATGGTAGCTAATATTTCTACTCGGGGAAATGCTGAAAGCCTCTTGGGAGTCATGGTACTTGGCACACTCTTTTTGATGCTTCAAAAGCGACAATATTTTTACGGTGCCTGTGCCCTCTTTGGACTCTCTGTCCATTTCAAAATCTATCCAGTCATTTATGCTGTGCCTCTGCTGGTCTTGCTCGATCAACACGACACGGTGTCTCTTCCCTGGGCGATGCAAAACTATCAAGTTTTACGAATGCGATGGATTTATCGCCTCGAAAAAAGCCAAAACACCCGCGCCCTGAGAGCCCTTCTGAGCTTTCTGTCACCCGTCCGGATCATGTTTGCATGCGTCAGTGCGAGCGTCTTTTTTGCCTTGACCGGGTTGATGTATTACCGTTACGGAGATGAATTCCTGGAACACTCTTACCTTTACCATGTCACACGCGAAGACCATCGTCATAACTTTTCCATTTGGTTTTATCCACTTTATCTTGGCATGGATCACAAAAGTCCTTGGATGGGCTTGTTGGCTTTTGTACCTCAGTTGGCTCTGGTGGTGACTATGGGGATTGCTTTTGGCAAGGATATATTCTTTGCTTGCTTTTTGCAAACCTTTTTGTTTGTGACTTATAACAAAGTCATTACTTCTCAGGTAAACACATAAAATAAAAAATAAGAGAGAGAGAGAGGCTGATTTTTTTTTAGTACTTTATGTGGTATATCTGTTTGTTTCCACTTATCTTACCTTCTACTAAAATACAAATGAAATGGAAAGGTACTTTATTACTCTTCTCTTGGGTAGCAGGCCAGGTAAATATATATAAAAAGAAGATGGAATGTAGTTGTTATAACACAAAGAGTAACAATAGGGTATTTGGTTAAGTTACG
Organism: Rhizopus stolonifer B9770; assembly: GCA_000697035.1. Lineage (NCBI taxonomy): Eukaryota > Fungi > Mucoromycota > Mucoromycetes > Mucorales > Rhizopodaceae > Rhizopus > Rhizopus stolonifer. The sequence continues at coordinate 14,928 of JNDS01005184.1, forward strand.
CGTATCAATTGGAGTTTTTGGCACAACACACATTTTTTCAACTTTGGGTGGCCGGTGCTTTATTCTTCGCGATCAATGCTTGGGTGATGGTAGAACTGATTACACAGCATCAATATGAACCTGTATTCAATTCATACGATAAAATTCGATGGGTTTGGGGTATGGGTGATCCTGGAACAAAAAGGCCCTGAATAAATTAAAAAAAAAAACATTTATTTGCTCTTAATTTGTTGTGCTGATAGCCCATTTGATAAGATCTACTTTTTCTGTTACTGCAGAAATCAAATAGTCGTGGTTCTATAAACAATATCAGTAAAAGAATTTTTGTAATGTCTATTTACCATCAAATCATTGGGTGTAGCTCTTGATTTCACATCTTTTATTAAGCTATTCAAAATTAGTCAACTGCATCACTTCTTGTGCATTTACCATTTAGATACAAAATCTGTTAAATCGGGTGGATATGTATTACTGGATGGGAATTCTGGTACAGGTTCGTTTACAATATGTTGAAGTAATTCAAATATAGACAAGGGCGTGCCCTCAGGTGGAAAGGGGAATCGGCCCAAGGCTAATTCCATCAAAGTGATACCCAAAGACCAGACATCTGATTTCACTGAATACGGCGAGCCCATAATACGTTCAGGCTATACATGTGAGCCTAAATTCTCAATCATCTAGAAAACTTACACTCATGTATGAACTTGTACCAACAAATGTATCGGCTACTGAATTGATCAGTTGCCCTGATACACCAAAATCACATAGCTTGATCTGTCCTTGTGAATTCACTAACACATTCGAAGGCTTCAAATCTAATGGTTGTCAATTTTCCTGAAATTATTTCTGAGCCCATTACCTCTGTGGATAATACGATGTTCGTCATAAAGATAAATCAAACCATCTACAATCTACATTGACAGTTTATAAAATAGTTCACTTTATAACGACTTACAGCGTAGCCCACTTTTTTCAGCACATCCAATGGGAAAGGTCCATGTTTTTTATATATTTGATCGAGCGAACTAATGATACTCTTAGTTTTGATGAATACGTATTGATTATTATTATTTTACCCAGCGTCCATGTACTCCATACAAATAGAGATATCACCGCCATTCAAAAAAGCGCCGTAAAAACTCACGATATGCTTTGAGTTACAGTCGTGCATAAACTGTAATTCTCTCATAATTTGTTTTCGAACATTTATATTAGCATCCACATGAACAATCTAATCAATGTTTGACATTTTGATAATTCTTCATCTTTTTTTAAGAATTACCTTTTTGGCCATTACTGTGTTTGTTCTGGTATGCAACACTTTGCTTACGGTCCCGCCGTTACCTCTTCCCAGCTCATCGATTGATTTGAAATCTTCTGGATGTAGATCCAATCTTGTTTCTAAACCAATCTCCAACTGTTGATATATTTGAGTGTAATCATTGTTTTCTTTAGATTCTGTACATTCTTGAGTGACAACTGGTGAATTCTCTAGTGATAAATTTTTAAAATTTCTTTTTTTTCTTAGTGGCATTTTAGAAAGCATGTTTTTAAAGGGGAAGGAAAAAAAAAAAGAAAAAAAAGGGGGGGGGGGGGAGAGGGTACAAAAATATATAATGCCTGTTTTGTCCAATGAAAACAATAAGATTTAATTATAAATTGTAAACACCAAAATCTAAAATTCTAAAAGAAGTCTCATTCTTTCTTTGAACAGCAGCAATACAACGACGATTATCAAATGCCACTCTCCAGACACCATCCACATCTGTAACCAAATCCCTTATGAATCTTCCAGTCTTTATATCCCACATTTTTAAACCACCTTCTGAACCAGAAACAACCTTATGATTATCATGTTGAAAGCAAGTAATCGAATTGCCATGGCCAGATAGAGCATGCTGACAGACACCAGTTTCAGGTGACCAGACTCTGAGAATGGAATCAGCAGCAGCGGAGACGAGGTATTTGTCTGTGAGACCAAGAAGACCGACGAGCACGGTGTGTCCTTCGAGACGCTTGAGACATTCGCCTGTCCCCAAATCCCAAATCCTGACTGAAGAGTCCATACTACCGCTCATACATCGGTTTCTCTGTGGATCAATCACGACCGAATAAACCTTTTGGGTGTGTCCCTCCATCAGATGAACCAGACGCCCGGATCGGATATCCCACACCCGCACAGTGTTGTCATAACTACCACTGACCACAGTATGTTCGTGAGCTGCAATGGCTCGCACCGAATGTCGGTGTCCCAAGAGTGCGTGGCAAAAGTAAGTGTTTGGACCTTGTCCGTGGTAAGGCACCCCTTTGATATCCGGCAATCTCCAGACGCGTAGAGTTGAATCGCGAGAACCTGTGATGATCATAGGCGGTAGTCCGTTTATGGCCTTGGTGATCAGTAGACAACGAATGGTAGAAGTATGACCTGTGAAAATATGCGTACACTTTCCCGTCTCCATATCCCAAACCCGAACCCTTCGATCGGTCGAGCCAGTGACCAGAGTCTGTCCGACATACTGAAGTGCCCACACGCCACCCTCATGACCTTCCAACGTCATCCGTTTTTTTCCTGTTGCTGTATCATAAATGTTGACGTGCGAGTCGTCTGCACCTGACACAATTTTTTGGTCGTCAAATTGTAGGCAAGTGACAACAAACTTGTCATGTCCCTTGAACCGAATCTGTTCCGCTCTTCCTTTGGTCCAATTTTGCTTGAGGGTATGATGTCGGCCATAGAGTGTCTTGTAAGATTGGGTGGTGTGGTGAGTGATGGGGTCTGTTAGACTGTAACCTTCTTGGTTGAGTAGTGAAATCCAAAGTTGGTTATCTTGATCAATGATCTGCTTCCATCTTTTACACACACAAGAGGCTCTGCCCAATGAAAAGGCGTCGAGATAATTAGTGATGCGTCGAGAAATCTCTAAGGGCAGATGCAAGAGAAAATCTTGATGTAGTGTTGGTATAATCCACGAATTCATCATTTGGAGTGTACTCTTGGGAGATTTCTTGATTAAATCCAAGATAAATTCTGTCTGAAAGGTAGGAGGTAAGCTATCAAAACTCTCAATCATACTTGGTAGTTTCCATAACGCATGTTTTGTCAGTCGAGGTCGTTTATGCTCTGTTGTGGTGGAGTTGACTGAAAGTATGTCTACTTCAATAGAAGAAGCTCGTTTTCGAGGTTGGTTGTAGACATAAGGGAAATAATGCTATCAAAATAAGTGGACAGTTTTTTATTTTAATTTATTTTACTTGGTCTTTAAAGTCTGAATCACTAGTTGGGTGAATCTCAGTAATCTCCAACATAGACTTGTTAAAGCATAAGAGTGAGCCGTGAGCTTCTTCACTCTGCATGGCGATAAAGCTTAGAGAGGTAAAGAGGAGAGAAAAAGAGGGAAATTCAAATAGAAAAAAAGGGGGGGACAGTTTTTCAGTGTTCGGAATGTAAATTAATAATAATAATGCAGTGTGTTGCAAGATTTTTTCATTGTCCTATGCGGTTTCATTCAAAACACACACTTTACACAGTAAAGAAGACTCAAGTCGAAATATTCTGAAAAAAAAGGGTCAAATTCAACCAAGAAGTTTCCCATTTGCAAAACCATCTGCTTGATTTGTTTGATAAAAACACTCAAGCAACAAAACAAGGAGAGACTATAGAGGTTAATGTCTCCCAAAGTATTCCCTAAAAGCCAGCATAATTGAGCTATAGTTGAAAGATAATATTATCGCAAACCGATACTTTTAATATTCAGAAAAATGATACGACTTGTTTTGAGGGCACAAAAAAGTGCTGTGTTATTATTAGAATAAAAAGAAAAAAAAAATTAACGTTTCGTTTTCAATGTATCGTACGTGCTTTTGATACTTTGGGTATTTGAATATGTTAAAGAAAACCAGAAGCACTTACCATTCTTTTTTTTTTTTTTTTTTTTGCTGTCTAGTATTTTTCAACAAAATTTATTGTTCATATCTGTCCCTTTTGCCTCCAATTCTACGATCCGTAGTGGGCTTTTGAATGTGTTGTTGCTTGAGGTTGCCTGGATTGTTCGTACTAACTCCAAAAGTTTCAGCATGATTGTGGCAGATAAATGTTCTTCTTCGAGAGTCACACAAGTAGAATCTTGTTTGCCAAAGTCATCAACGCCACCTTGAGTTTGTTTAAGGATAATTCCAAATTTGTAAATTGTGCCTGTGCTTTTTTCTCTCTTTGCCTTGTTTATGATCAAAATTCTATTTATTATAAAAAAAATGCATTGGAAAAGACAGTCGACAATTCAGGAGATCGAATAAAGGGTAAAAGAAATAGCTTGCCTGCTAAAGAAAGGAACAAAAGGGTCACCATGTGTCTCAATAGAGGTGATCGAGTCAACAATGACCTCTCTATTGCGACACCCAGACCTTGTACCATAAAAAATCCAAAGTTTTCAAGTGTTATCTGTCGGTTGACTAGACTCATGATCACTTCATGGATCAATGCGCTTAGCAAGAAGGCACGCCAGCGCCCGAATTTGTTTTTACCAGTCACGGTTTCTGGGTGATGATAAACTTGTTTAAAAAATAGATTTCGAACGATTAGATTCCAACGACGACCCCAGAAATCTTGAAGACTTTTAAAAGGAAAATGAGTTGTTATTTGTAAAGTGTGTGTGTGTGTGCGCATATGTTTTACCTTGTAGCAAGAAATGGTCTATTGAATACTTGAATGGTATCTATGCCACTGACAAGTTGAATGACCGCCAAACATAAAGCAGAACAGTTCATCAAGATGTAGCCTTTGAATCCCATCAGTACACTGTAGTACATGCTTTTTGTAGAATACCAAGGGTATTGACAGAGCACATGTGGATCTAGAGGTAGTAGAGGGTTCAAGAAAACTTGAGCAAAGGCCAAACCGGACACGACGTTCAATACCTTGCGCGCAGCCCCGAATTGAGCTGTCTCACCTGAAGGCTTTATATCGGTCAAGCCCTCGAGGACAATGGATTTAAACCAGGTTTGGAATGAGGTGGACTGTTTGTGTATTTTGACTACATAGGTACCCAGGGCTGTCATGAACCAAGGATAGGCAATATAGGAGGTTACATATGCGGGTTGCACAGGAGAGAAGATGAGGGGTAAGATGAGATGGAAAAGCATTAATCCGTACTTGTACTTTTGATAGGTAATACAAGAATGACAGATAATATAATAGTCAATATAGAGACTAACGGCATATATAGAACAAAGTGATGTGTGATTTAAATGAAAAAGAGGCCCCCAAACAGGTATATCAATCATTGGCTTAAAGCATGACATTTTTTAAATTAAAAAAGAGAAAAAAAATTGAATTTCAGTGAAGATTTTTTTTTTTTATTATGACAAGACTTGAAGTGTTTTGTAAAATTCAGTCACTTTTGGATGAGCCATCACCTTGAAAGGATTAAAGTTCAAGACTTGTAATCTTTCTAGCGAGGTTGCGCGAGATAAGGCTACATAGGCTTGTCCCTTTTCAAACACTCTACCCAAGTCAACCTTAACATAATCCAAGGTTTGACCTTGACTCTTATGAATGCTCATAGCCCAAGCGAGCATCAAAGGGATTTGTGTTCGGGAAGCCAGTTTTTCTCCATCGGGTAACTCAACTGACCATCTTTCACGCTCTACTACAAGCTCTCTTCCACTCATAAAGCGAACGATTGGGTAAGGATACGAGTAGTCCAAGTCTGAACTACCACTCAAATCCGTATAGACTCCATCTTGGCGTTGAGGTGTACGCAAATTGTTCAAGTTATCTGTATACTTTCCTTGACCAACGAAACCGACCACCACGCCCACAGATCCATTCACAAGCTCTACATCCACATTTTTTAAAAGCATCACTTGTGCATGTAATTTAAGTGTAATCAAACCTGGGGCTATACATTGCTCATTCTTTCTTTGATCGCCAGAGTCTAATGCTTTAAACTCAACCAACTCGCCCTCGAGGGCATCCAGGCGTCTTTTGTTTGATGTCTCGACTTGATTTCGGAGTGGGTATCTAAACAAAAGTTTATTTCATGATTATTATCTATAGCTTACAGTTCCGTTGGTTGAATCTCACTACTCTCTACTGGTTTACGAGAAAGTGATTTAAAAATCTCGATTGCTTTCGGAGTCATTTTCCCCAGTCTCATTTCATTCAATAGACCAGCAAATACTATTTTATGTTAATATCATTTTTTTTTTTAAAAAAAAATAAAAAATAAAAAATAGGTCAACTTACGCTCATCCTTTTGTCTGAATATTTGAGTAAGTATACATGTTTTTTGGATGGCTTTGGGCCAAGATTCAGCTTCAAATGTAAATTTGGGATCACGATCTCGATTAACAGGTGGTAACTGAAAAAAATCACCAGAAACAATCACCTGCATACCTCCAAAGGGTTCATTTGAGTGTCGAAGAATTTTAGCCAATGCATCCAATTTATCAAATAATTCTGCATCCACCATTGAAACTATTCTATTTAATTTTTTTTTTTCTTTGGTTTCTATTTACTCTCATCAATAATCAAGACTTTTGTACGCCTCCATCGATCAAATGCTTTTTTGTTTTTAAATTGAATATTCTTTCTCAAAGTCTCGATATTATCAGTACCTAAACCAATACCACCAAAGCTATTTTCGTGAGTATGAATTATATTGACCTTTTTTTTTTTTTTTTTTTTTTTTTTTTTACCTGTGTAAAGTACAGCCATTGATGTTACAGGCTGCAATACCCGTTGAGGCCGTCACTGCCACTTGACTGCCGTATTTTGCCTTCATTTTACTAATAATAGCGCGTAAAAGAACAGATTTACCCGTGCCTGCAGAACCAGTAAAAAATAAACTTTGCTTATCGTTCAAGACGCGATCTAGTACATTTCTTTGTTCATCTGATAATTCGGGGTTTGTCGGTTGTATAACAGGTGGTAGAGGTTCAGGGTTCATTGTCAAGTCAATGAAAGAATCTGTGTCTATAGTCAAGTCAACAATTGAATCTGATTTTAGAAATCGAGGTATAGTGGTCGCTGTTGATAATTGTTTTGCCATGATTTGTTCTGCTAAATTAGTCTTTTTGAAAGGCAAAGGTTTTTTAATGACTGGCGATTGTATTTCGGGTTCATTTGTAGACTTGAAGTACTTGAACAGTGTGTTTTTTTTAGAAGATTGTTTTGTTATTTTTTTCATTTTTTTTTTTAAAAAAAAGACAACAAATTGAAAAAATTTATTTAAATATTTAAATTTGCTACGCTTTCTGTAAGACTATCCAAAAGTTCATCTTTGTCTTGTTTGATAAAGCACAAATACTTATAAATAGTCCAAGGAAAGCTAAAATAATTCAGCGCGTATCGATTGCGCTCATCTGGATGATAAGTAACATAATACCAGGCAGCAGCCTTGGCATAAATTTCGTTTCTTCTTGAAAGATCAAGCATGTTATGCCCATCCAAGAATTCCTCTTCAAATTCGTCTTTCCACTCCATTTTGAGCTGCCGAACAGATCTCAGCATATTTTCGTGCTGTTTGTATATTGTTCTGCCTTTGCCTTTCTTTTGCCATTTGATGAGATAACCCGAAAGTAACTCAGTTTCGGTCGTCATGCCATGTTGGTTCATGAGTGCAGTCAGCTTACGGTCATATTCTTCTCTCAAAAGACGAGCCTTGGGTACGTGAGAAAGCATACCGTTCACATAGAACTGACTGTCAAAGGCAGGTGATTCCTCTGTAAGATAAGTTTGGTAATTTTTATACATGGCAGAACCCACCAGTCGAAAAATTTTCCCTAGTACTCTAGGTGATATATATTCAACCTTGTCTTTCTTTTGCATGAAATCAGGGTATTTTTCTGGAATTAAATGTTTTCGCATAACAGCTCGTCTTCCGGTCTTTGCGAAATCTACAGCACGAATTAATTTTTTTTTAGATTTCCTTCAGAAACTTATTTACCAACAGCTCTAGAATGAAGTTGTGCCAATTCAATGCAATGAAGGTCCATGGGGCCATAGATATCGGCATTGGCTAGATATGCGTTGGCTATTTGTCCCAAGGAATCGTGCCGAATATATTTAACAAATGAATCCTTGATGTCATTCATACCCACTTGGTGTACTCTCTCGGGCTCTTCTGCATGGTAATTCATTGGATTATAGGGGATAGGAGGAATCAACCTAGGATCCCAAATAACACTATAAGCAGGAAATTAGCATCAATTTTTCTTTGGTTATACATTATTACTTGCGTGTATTCGTCGCCATCCAGATCTCCACCAGAACACATACTGGGCACATCCCGATCGCCCTTGGAAGAGAACACGACCACGTTTCTCAAATGCCTGAGTTCAGGAATATCAACTGCTTCCAAATTACGAATATCGCCTGGATGTAAAGAAGGGTTACGAAAGACAGTGACCTGACCGGTGATCACCTTTCTGATATTTCCTCGTATCGAGTTATCCCAGACTTGCACAAACACTTGATTTTCTTCCAATAATCCCGTCTCGTCAATCACACCAATCACACAGGTACTATCGGGTACCAAGATCTTGGCCTTCTTTTTCAATTCCTTTAAAAGACTGCAGCGAAAGAGAGTCAAGATGTTCTTGATGTAAGGGTCACTCTCTTTATGGAAACCGGCCTTGATGGCATTCACAAGCATTTCCATCGTACCAAAGTCATCCGAACGTGATGAGAGTGCTAAAAGAGCCTCCAGGGGATCGGTCAAGATACTCTCGGTGTTTTTCATCATTTTGTGTGCCAGTTGAAAAATGTAATCATCATTCACTCCTCTGGCTGACATGAGTACAATCACCTGTCTGTTGAGATGTCCACCTCGATAAGTTGCCACCTTGACTACCTCCAGCTCTGAATGATCCGATTTGAACTTGATCTGACTAGGACGAAGCTCTATCTCCGTGTCTTTGGGCAGACGAGGATTCACGGCCAAAACACCCTTGGCACCTCCGATACGTACCTGCAATGCACTCGGATCCATCGGCAGATTCATCTGGTGACGCACCCTTTTGGCCAGCCCCACCGACATACTTCCCACACCATCTGAAAACACATGGCCATTTCGCTCGATATCCGGTACCTCTTTGATCCGGCCCGGATCCACCACACAGACCGAGACTGAAGAAGAAAAGCATTGACCCATACGCGCTGCGTGTTTAGCCACGACTTTTTCGGCTGAAAAGTCGCCCATCCAATCCCGAATCATTTTTGTAGTCAGATCCTTACTGGGAGAAAAGAACCAACAGCCATGTTCTCTGAGTTGGGAGCTCGAGTAAGCCAGACATTCATAGTGTCGATCACCCAATTGGATGCCATTGTCAAGCAAGTCGCGTACACGAAGATAGAGGGCCGCGTTGGTCAGATCGTCGGATCTGCGTTCACAACAGAGCGGTTTGAAGGCTTCATCTAGGAACTGGACTCGCAAAAATTGGTGCAGGTTCTTTTTGAAGTGACGGATGACCCGGTTACCTACTTCCAGGTTACGTGGTTCGACAAACAGACTAGAAGGGGTCACGATGACCTTATGTATAAGAAAGCAACCCTTGGGAGTCTTGCGGGTGGTGGTGATGGATTTTGTTTGGTCTGAAAGGTCTGAGAGTGGGTCCCAGAGTCTGGTCTTGCGCAAGACGACCATATCGAGATATTCGCGTATCTTGCCGGGTTCAAGAGCTTGGATGGCTTTGAAGAAGGCGGGATCCAGATTATGGTCATTGATAAAATAGTTTGAGATGGCTGATTCGAGAGAATAAAGGATTTCAAAATCAAGCGAGACGCGATCCTGATAAGACAAGGGTGGAGCCAGTGATTCGAGTGAGCAAACGTTTATGACAAGCGAGCTCTTGTGGTAATCTGGGGGTACCAAGTTGTAAGAGATGGCCTTGGTCAGTTCGCTTTCAAACACGAGCTGGTTGGAAGGAACAAACTGGAGACGAAGGACGGTCCATTGGGTGAGATTGAAGTAGCCAAAGGGAGCTTGTGGAGTCAAAGATTGTGTCTCTCTAGGATCGGTACCAAAGTGTCTTGATAATGGTACGGCAGTGACACGTTCCCAGCCCACGGACCGAATTTCGTTTTCGGCCGCGACAATCTTACCATTATAACACTTGCTGAATCGAGGTGGATGACGAAGAGTAATGGTGAAATAGTAACAGGGTCCTCTCTTCTCCACTTGCATGTCTCCGTTGGTTTCCTTGAATTTATATTGTAGTTTGTACTCGAGACCCAGATGATTAAAATAGATATCAATGGTTTTAGCTGTATATCGGATATTGAAGCGAACATTCTCTTCTGTATGCCAAGCATTCACAAATTCATTGGGCGATTTAAAAAATCCAAGGGCGAGCTGATCAGCCTGTAACTTACTAACTTTAAAGTGTACAAAGGGTGCTGAACTGATTTGGAATCTCGCGTTCACTAAAACACCGTCGATAAAATGATTTCCGATAAAACGGTTTCTGTCCAAAAAACTCGGCACCTGCATGAATTCAACTATTACCTTACTATCACAACCCTCTTTGGTATTTTCAAGAGTGACGCTGTTGATAATGGCAAGCTGGGAAAAGTATTTCCAATAGGCTTCAGCCGGAAGTTGTCGGGAATAATCATTTACAATCAAATATTTGTAATCAATTCGTTTTTTTTCTTGTGACAGAAACGAAGTGTTCGGAAAAATTGAACTGTAATCCATTCGCCCAAAAATAAAGCTGAGGATAAAAAAAAAAAAAAAAAAAAAAAAAAAAAAAAAAAAAAAAAAAAAAAGGCGAACATTACGGGAAAGCAAAAGGTCTTTGTTACACTGATTTATTTTCTGCCATGTTTTTATCAAGAAATAATTATCTCTATTCATTCATAAGCGATTATTGATTGAATACCCTTTTTTTTATATTAATTGATAGAGCACTGTGATTTAATATTAGATAAATAAGCTTTTAAGTCTATCAATCCTCATGGCTAAAAGAGAGAGAGAGGGAGAGAGAAAAGAAAAAGAAAAACTGTGAATTCGCGCCAAAAATAAATTGTTCAATCACATACAAAAAAAACCGATACTAAATCTGGTTATAAAACAACCAAAATAGAGATTAAAAGAAGGTGCTTGAAATTATCATACAACAAAAAGAGAGTAACGTATATTCCTCACTGAAATAACTCTTCTTGTAAGGTCTAGATTGCCCTCTCCCCTCCCCCAATGTATAAATTTAAGCCAGGAGAAGCCCCTGCATTTGAGAACAAGACATTGGAAAGGTGTAACAATGTATTTTTAGACATGATACGATCTACTTTTTTTTTGGTTTCTAATTAATACAGTACAAACATTTATTTCAAAAAACTGCCTCCTTTTATAATCGCGTACATGGCGCCATTCTGGTTACACTGTTCCTTATTATGCGTGGCCTTTTTTTTTTAATCTACAATAAACATTCTACAGAAAAAAATATGAGAGGAGGGGTAGGACAAGCAGAATTCCCACTTTTTTGGTGAGAACAAATCATAAGCCCGTATTATGTAGTACGAGAGCCACAGTAAAAGGTCTGGTATTTTTTTTATCTCAATTTAAAATGCGTGTGCATGAGTGGCAAAAAAAAAAAAAAAAAAAAAAAACCACCCCACAACGTGTGTCACACATAATTTCTTTTTTTAGGTAGGGAAACAAAGCACCAATGGTTGCCTTTTTTTTTTTACTCCAAAATAGTTAAACATAACTACGGAGTGTATTTGGTCCATTTAAACATGAAGCAAGCAAACGAATTAGTTTCCCTTCGTGACCCACCGTTTCTCCATTCGCCAATTCATAAGCTTAACCATCTATTTTTCATATTGCTCGTACATCAATCCTGAAACCTACAGCGTTTTGACTTTCAAAAGTAGGCTGTAGCTTTATTGTCCGTGCTGTTTAAATTACAAGATTCTAAACTGTTGTAGAGGCGTTAATTTCCTTGCAGCGATGATAAGTCTACCAACTAAACTATTTCAATGTCTTTGTTTGACAGCTAATATTCAGAATAGGGCTTTGAATACCTGATCCTATACCAAAATGTTTACAAGTAAAGAAATCCTACGTGTTAACACAATGATTAATTCACACTTACAAAAAGATAAAAATACCAAGAAGATAGTGAAGGCTTTCTGAAAGTTCAAAAGTATGTGTCGTGAATGTAGTTTAATCTTCTGTTGTATTCTCCAGTCTTTTTCATGGTCTATTAAAAAAACAATGTTAAAACCGTTGTTCCACAGTTTCAAATAAGGATATTTACGAGTTTATAGATCTGTTTTCTTTGTTTGCAATAGCAGATTTACATTTCATTTTTAATTTTTATAGAAAAATAGACTTGTTCCAAACAAACGACATAGAATTCAATAAATGGGGCTTAGTTTCATTGTTTGTCAAAACAAAAGTCACATCCTTCTATAAAAATGTATAAAGTAGACTTTTAATAAAAAAAAAAAGTTTCCTCAGATCGAGATTTAAACTTTCATGCAGTTTAGCTTACTTGCCAAAAAAAAAAAAAAAAAAAAAAAAAAAAAAAAAAAAAAAAAAAAAAAACGCGATTGGAACCAATGAAATTAACGTATTTTTTTTTTTTTTTTGAAATAAGCAATAACTATTTGAACTTGAACGAATTAGTACAACCGATCAACGCTTTGACCCATTTTTTGTACCGATCGATTGGATTTTTAAAGCCTTGCATATAGTTGAAAGCTTATTGGTGTACCTCATCCCAGAAAATCGGGAATCCTCAAGAACACCACAACCTTTTTTTTAATTGAAAAAAAAAAAAAAATGAGCGCCGAAATTGGAAGCTTCTAGGCATAAACCCCCTTTTATGATACGACCTTTGCATGGACCAATGGTGGCTCTTTTTTTTTCCGATATTTCCTAAAAAGTAACTCTGATCGTTTTTTACTTTTTTTGGGTCAATCGACTCACTTTTTTTTTGTGTGTGTGTGTGTTTTATGTTCTGTAAAGAAGTATCGCTGAGAACACAGCGGCGATCTTTTTAATTTTATAAAAAAAAAAAGGATTTTTTTTTCATTTATTTTTCTTTTTATTTTTTATTTTATTTTTTTACTTTTTTACTTTTTTACTTTTTTTTTTTTGTTTATTCCTAACCCTCTTTATATTTATGAAAAAAAGCAAAAAAGTCACTGAATATCATTTCATTGACGTAAATGATCCTGAAAGATACAAAAAGATCAAAGTGTCAAGAGCTTGTGATTTTTGTAGAAAACGCAAATCAAAGTAAGAAATAAGCTCATGTTGCATTGTTTGTATTCTGTCAAACTTAAACGCTAAACTTAGATGTGACTTGGGTGTTCCTGGTTCCGGTTCCTGCTCTAACTGTAAAAAGACAAATATCCAATGTGTGTTTTCTTCAAAGTCCGCAAGAAAGAGTTCTATTCAACAATTCGCCTTTGAATACCAAGAACAACATCCAAACTTTTCTGTTGATAACAAAGGCCTCTGTGCATTCGAGAAAGACATGTCACCTTATTCACATATGAACCTGACAACGGTTGCCAACAGTAGTCTGATGGATTCTGTGCGTTTACAAGTCGAATTGTTTGAGGTCTATTTCGCCTTCATTCATCCGTTCTATCCTGTACTCGACAGCTACAAGACACTGGAATCTCTCAAGTGTAATCCAGATGGTTTTCCTCCAGCTCTAAAGTACAGTATCATGGCACTCGCCTTACAATTCCACTTGCCAGCCACCATTGAGAACAGAGATGTGACAGCCACATCCTATTATCATTACTCCTTAACCCAAATGGACTGTACACCTTGTCTCTCGAATATCCAAACCCTCTTGTTGATGTACAAGTACGAAGAAATCATAACTCCCGTGGGTATCCCTTTTTCAGTCGCGGCTATCCAACATTTAAAGGAAGCCAAAAACATGATTGATCAAGTCACTTTGAATTGCGACACTCCGTGGACAATAGAAAATGAATTCGTGTGCCGAGCTTTCTGGATTTGGTACATCAACCTCTCCTTCTCCAATCTGGCCGATTCGCGCTGCAAAGAAATGCTTTCATTGGCCAGTGCACCCACTCGATTACCCTCCCTGACCGATGCTGAACATTATGACGAAACAAGCCTGAACATCACTTGTAATTTTATGCATCTAATATCCATTGCTGACATTTATTCTCAAACCACATGTTACATCTCCAACAACGCCACTCTCTTTTCATCTACCGACCATCTCGCATTCACCAAATTAATCTCTCAGCTGCAGGTCTGGCTGGATGGGTTACCCAATCAGCTTCGTTCCGGCGATACAACCTCCCTTTTTTCCGCGCACAACATTCATTTGGCAGACGACCCGTCCAAGACCGCCTCTTTTGCAGTCTATCTTGGCTTGATCCATGACACTCTCGGACTACTTCTCACCCTTCATCAAAAGCCCTTTCGAGGTGCTCAGATGGCTCTTGACTTGGCTGTGAGAGCACACAAATTTACCTTGGTCGATGTTCCTCATCTTCAATTTTCAAGGTTTGCCTCCATCCAGGGCTCCCGTCTGATCGTCTATGGTCTCACCCTGGCCCTTCAAGCCCTTCATTATGACATCCAAGAAAGCGGAGTCAGAGAGAAAATGAACCCCTTCATGAATACGGCGCTCCAGGTGCTCGATCAAATCTCGGTATCTTCCAAGCTTTCTTTAGCCATCCAAGACATCAAACAGTATCCTGATGATAGATATATCTCCAATGAATGCATCAACACTTTCTCCATACAACCTTCCTACCACCACCATCATCATCATCATCATCATCATCAACAACAACAGGAACAAACATGGAATATATGTCAATGGGAATATGCACAAGATACAGAAACTTATCAAACGAGGTACGAGTACTCACAAGATCTAAAGACACCACCTATCGAACAACATATCTCACCTTGTATTGTTTATGAAGAAGAAAATGAAACAAATAGATTGGTTGCTCCTATGCCCTTTGATATCATCAACCCTTCTTTTGAACTTTATCCTTCCAATTGTAAACGCCACTCACCACTTTAACTTATTCATCTAAATATGCATCTTCCCCCCTCCCTTCTCTCTCTCTCTCTCTCTCTCTCTCTCTCTCTCTCTCTACTCCACTCACAGAAAATCCCATTATGATATTGTATATGGCCATATAAATATATATATATGTATATTAAAAAAAAAAAAAATAAAGCCTCATATGTTGTATGTTTAAAGCTTAGAAGATTGAATGTACTTTAAATTATCGTTACGATGAATGATCTCCAAAACCAAATTCTATACCAAATCATTAACAGGTAATATAATAGAATAAACTTACAGAAAGTTTGGTACGTTCTTCTTGATCACAATTGACTGGATTTTTTTGTACGGCTTCCCAAAGAGCTTCATAGGCTCTACCGTCCTTTCTGCCTAAAGCTGTATTCAACTGACGATCGGTGAATCCAAAGGCATCTGTCAATGGGATCAAATCGCGTGAAAGTTCAGAGATAGCTCGACCGTATTCTTCTTGAACCAAATCCAGATCATCGGGAGAGATTGTACTTGTAGATAAAAATGTATTGGATTGACACATGTAATGCAAAGAAAACTACAAAAAGAAAAAATCAGCATTTGCCTTTCGGGAAAAAAAAAAAAAAAAAAAAAAAGAGACTCTTACTAAATCCAATAAACGTTTTATGACAGGAGCTAAAGAAGAGCTAGATGTCTTGAGACGTTCAACCATTGAGTGTACAATTAAATACTCTGCATGAGCGGAATTTATATCCCAACATTCCATATTCACTTGAGACCAAGCACGTCCAGAGGCTAATTTTTCTGCTAGACGTTTGACCAATCTTCCGGCCCTTAAAGCATAAAGCCTGAGTTGGATCTCAGGATCGAATAAGCTCTTTGAATCCAAACTGACAGCCTGGACCTTCTTTAGATAGCTTGCGGATTCAAAAACATCCTTGGACCCCAACTGCTTGAGCAAGAACCGAGCGACCTGTTGGGACAGCACATAATTATCCCCTTCGTAAGTATTGGCAGGGACATTGGTGGCAAACAAATCAGAAAGCCCGCTAAAGACCGAATAACCGTGTCCTCCCATTGCCTTCCGACAGGTTTCGATACCGTCTGTGGATTGACGTGTACACCAACTCTTGAGGGCGCAGGAACTGGCGTGGATCTCGGCAAGCATGCGAGCATCGTTTTGAGCTAGCTGTTGGTTTAATTCGTCAAATTTTTGGAAAAGCTTTTGGGTAACAATCTTGATGGTGTAGGCTAGGGAAACGAGGGGGACCAGTCGATGTTGAACAGAGGAATAGGAAATGACTTGGTTCTCAATATGAGGACCGCCGAATTGACGGCGTACGGTACAGTAGCGAGAAGCAATGGTGACCGCCTTGGCGAGTGTTTCCGATGTGTCTGAGGCAATATTGACACGGAGCTTGACCATACCACCGTAAGAAAGTTTATCGTGAATTGGTGGCAAGTATTTTCCTTCTCTTGTAAGACGAGAAAATCGCATGAGCATGTTTTCTCTTGGAATACGTACGTGGTTAAACAAAACAACTAAATCCTTGTTATTTTATGTTTTATATACTTTTTTTTTTTTTTTTTTTTTTTTTTTTTTTGGCTTACATCCATTGTCCACTGTAGCGAAACCACCATAGGCTTTAGGTCCAATATCTCCTACTGTCACACCAGAACATGGCTTCAAATCAATAGGGGATCGAATGGGTACAATGAAAATGTGGGGTCCATAAGATTTGTTTGCAACAACAAGTTGTGCCTATAATATAATTTCTTTAAATTTTCCTCCCCTTCCCACTCTTTATTTGGTTTAAAAGCTTCTACCTGAACCACAGCATGAGTACAAGCTACGCCTAATCCACCAACCCACCATTTTGCGGCCTAGAAATAAAAAAAAAAAAAAAAAAAAAAAAAAGAGTAAGCGATTTCTAGATTTTTACAGTTAAATCAGGGCTATGAATAACCAATTCATCTGTTTTTTCATCAAACACGGCTACTGTTTTTAAACCTGCCACATTGGATCCATGACTTTACTCCCAAAAAATAAACATCTCCTCTTTAAAATCGTTCACTTACCTTAATTCAGTTTGTGCATAACATCCTATGATTGCATGTCGATCAGCTGCATTATACCATTTATCAATTTGTTCAGGACTTCCTTGTGTTTCAATGACTGACATAAAGGCAGAATAATGAAGACCGAGCTAAAAACAGGTCAGATACATTGTGTATTATATATAAATTGACTTACAGGAGTCAACACATCGATATACAACAATAAAGCAGCATGCTCCCTTTTATTTAAATGATGTTCCTCTGTTATTTCAATGCTTCTTTTTGCTACTTGTAAAGCATACACCAGTTGCTATATATATATATATGTATATATACGAATTAGTATGACTTTCTCATTATTTATTTAACCTGTTGTCTGTTTTTGAAGGGTAAGCTGGATTGATCAAATAATGGATCGTTTTCGACCAGTGGTCTTATTTTTTCAACGAGATCTAAATTGTCGCCTAAAAATAAGGCATTCATTTCATTGACCGAGAAAGATGGATTTTCTCGTGCCTTTTCAATATCAATAGACATTTGGTTCAAGTAAGGATTATCAATCATTTTTTTTTTTAAGAAAAAAAGGGAAAGAAATGTTTGTGTGTGTGTGTGTGTTTGTGTGTGTGTATATTTTTTTTTTTATTCCCCTCCCCGCCCCCCTCTTTGGGTAACATAAAATAATAGTTTAATTTTCTTGACTTGCTTCATTTAAAATCGCTGGCTCATGGCTCTCTCTCTCTTTTTTTTTTTTTTATCAAATATTTTAAAGTCTACAGGTGCTGACACAGTATCAAATGTTTTTGCTCACTTATTTTCAATTCACGAGGATTCGATTGGTCAATTTGTGTGCAGCTGGCAGAACTTTTTACCACATTCGTGAATTCACAGGATATAAAGAGCAGATCCAATTGTAAGGCAGATTTATTATAAAGACATCTTTAGAATCGACTGAATTACTTGTATACAATGAAGCATCTCTCAATGACACCTGCGAGTACAACACTGGCAGTAAAAAAAAAAAAAAAAAAAAAAGGAAAAGGAGGAAAGGATAGCTTCACAAAGAACATTAGAACATGATATAAAGAAAGAATGACAAATCTGATCTCATGACTAAACTCCTTTGCTCAATCTTTTACTACAATTCTATGTATCTATGTATTTGAATCACAGATGAGGTGTCCTGTAGGCACAAACCTCAACTTGTAATGCATAATCAAAGATAAGGCGAGAGGTTTTAGTAGGATATACAAATAGTTGTATTATTCATACCTAACTTTTGATAAAGCCCTGTAATCATTTTAAATCTTTGGATTCAATCGTTCTTTCCCCCTCCCCGCGCGCGCACACCCACCAGAGATAAAGTTTATTGTACTCTTCAAAGAGCCCTTTAAGGAGAATATCACGGTAAAAAGACCACTTAAAACGATCGTTTAAAGGAAATATGACGTTTTTTTTTTTTTTTTTTTTTTTTTTTTTTTTTTTTTCATTTAAACATATGGTTTTGAAATGGTGTTCGCTTGTTCTGAGGCTTTTATAATTTTTTTGTATTCCGATACACATTTTACTGCAAATGCCAAGTTACAGTTTTTTTTTTTTTTTTTTTTTTTTTTTGTGAATAATGTCAAACAAGAAGGAATCAAAACAAAACAATGTTTTATTAGGAACTCCTGATGGAGAAATTGAAACAGATAACGACGTTTATGCTACAAAGCTTGGAGGAATACCTGTAAGTTAATCACAATTCTTATATATTTGACAGGTTTGACCTAAAATTACTTTTTAGCTCTGGTTAGATCAAAACAAAGCACCTTCTTCAGACTACTGTAAATGCCACATTTGTGGAGATTACATGTATCTTTTGTTTCAAAGTTATGCACCACTTGTAGATTCAGCGTTTCATAGAGTTGTTTATGTTTGGGCATGTAACAAACGATCATGTATGAAAAAGGAAGGAAGGTTTGTTTTTTTTTTTTTTTTTTTACTGATTCTTGAAATACGAACTCTGATTTTTTTTTTTTTTTTAGTTTTTCTGTTGTAAGATCACATGTTGTTGATGAAACTTATTTGAAAGCACAAAAACAAAAGGAAGAAGAAAAACGTAAAAAGGAAGAACAAAGAAAGGCTGCGGCCAACCAAACAGGATTTGGACAGGAATTTCAGGTATTTTTTTTAAGAAAAAAAAAAAAAAAAAAAAAGGTGTGTATGTATATGCTTAAAATGATTGAATAGTTGGGTGATTTATGGGGAAATTCAGCTGGATCATTTGCCAAAGCAGCAGCTAAAGCAGCACCTACCACACCTCTTTTTGGAATGAAGAATAATAATACATCTCCTTTTGGTGCCAAGAAGGAAACTTCAACAGAAAGCATGGATTTAGTAGATCAGTTGAATAAACTCAGTATTCAATCCTCAACGCCAGTAGATGTTTCTTTATTGCCCAAATTCCCTGGACAATATCTTTATATTGATAGCGAACCCAAAGAGCCCCGGTATAATGGTATTGACATGAGCCGATACAAGGACTTTTTAGATATGGAAAAGGATATGTTGATGGACGTCGACGGAGGAGGAGAGACATGGCAAGGAGAAGCGTATGAAAAACAACAACTTCCAAAAGGATTCGATAAACATTTCAAGAAATTTACAGAACGAGTCGAGTTGGAACCATCGCAATGTGTGCGGTATGAATTTGCAGGACATCCCCTGTTTTATTCTGCCTTGCGACCTCAACAGCAGCAACAGATTGCCACCCCATGTAAATATTGTAAAGGACCCAAGGTGTTTGAGTTTCAGTTGATGCCCAATGTTCTATCTATTTTACCAACAACTGAATATGCCACTGATAATGTGAAACCAGAGAACAACAAGCAATCTGTGATGGAGAGTTGGAACGTTGGTATGGAATTTGGTTCGATTTTAGTCTTTGTTTGTCAAAAAGATTGTCACCCTGGTTCAATAGAAGAACCAGCATACATGGAAGAAACGGTGGTTGTTCAATACGAATTAGATTAAAGTTATATATTTACAAAAAAAAAAAAGTATGTTTTATTGAATAAAATAATTACAATTTAATACTTCCCAGAGTTGACAGAATTCTTGGCTTACTTTGTTTTACCTTTCATACCTTCAGCAGCATCGGAAGCCTTATCTTTGGCCTCTTGAGCAAAGTTAGAAGCCTTACTCTTCGCATCTTTGGCGTAATGGGAAGCCTGATCAGTGGATTCATCAACAAAGTTGGCTGCTTTCTTGGCCTTCAATTTCGCCTCGTCTTTAGCTTCATCTACAGTATGACCAGCCTCTTTTGATCCAAGACCCACAGCTTGCTTGACAGACTCAACACCATCAATGATGGTGTTCACGATCGTCTTTTCCGAATGCTTGTTGACATCATGTTTCATTCCTTTTGCCTTATCCGCAGCTGCTTCTGTCATATTTTCAGCACCTTCAATTGCATCTGTTATCTTCTTTCCAGCTTGTTTGTTTACTGTATCAGCCATATTCTTCGCCTTGTTGACAACCGAGCTACCTTCCAAGTTTTGAGCCTTCTTGGCAGCAGCATCCGTGGCATTCTCAGCTCCTTCAATGGCATCCGACATTTTATCTCCAGCTTTTTTATTTACTGTATCAGCCATATTCTTTGCCTTGTCAACCACTGTTTCACGAGAAAAGACGGAGGACACATGGAGGAAAGCAGCGGGTTTGTAGTATAATTGTCTAGTAGAACGAGAAATAACACCAGTAGATCTTGAAAGGGAGTTCATATTTAATAATTTATATAAAGAAGAAAACAAAAAAAAAAAAATGCTTATGCCTTTTTATTTATATTTATTTTATGCTGCTATGTCATTCTTATGCTCTTTTGTCGCTCTTTGGAACCCATGTCCAAAAAAGGAATTTATGGTCCCATTTCTGAATCACTCTGAGGTCATTTTTCTCTCTTGCATTTTTTTTTTTTTTTTTGTTTAATATTGAACAATGGACTCTACAGAAGAACCCCGACAGAATCAAGCAACATATCGAGATCTCGTCATATTTGAAGAAAGATTAAAAGGAAACATGACCAGACTATTAAAACGGAAAAGAAAATATGAAGGTTTATTTTTACAAGTTTGAAAATAACGTTTCTAACATGTTGTAGCATTACTCGTTGGATTGTTTATATTTTTAGGCTACTTTTTTTATGCAGTTTTTATTGATCCCAGCAAAGTTAAAAATAAAAAATATGAAACAACTTGGAAACTAAATTCTACTCTAGATCTTTACTAACCATTTAATTAACACCATTGCACTTTTGACTATAGCAGGCGGGCTTGTCTTCTTTTATAGATCAGGCATGTACTCTGAAAAAATACTCTACGCACAAAAGTAAACATGCAAACATACATTCAGATTTCTTTACTCATCTATTTCTAGATTTGTACCGCATTGTAACAACGCATTAAGAGCCTTTAATTTACAATTCGATTCTCAAGACAAATCACTAAGCTTTTTATCCAACATGACCAGACAATTTCAAGAAGGATTTGAATCCTATCGAAAACAATACCACTTGAGAAAGAAGACAAGACAGGCCAAAATAAAGAAGGCATAAATTATTATTATTTTATTAAAAATCAGTGACTCTTCCACCGAAACTCCAGTCATTATGTTTGACGGGTTCAGTTTTAGGACCGTTGACTTCACCCGTTTTTGGGTTTATGTCACCTTCGAATTCAGCTACTGGTTTCTTTACAGCATCTTCATGCAAATCGGTACTTGCCATGTCTTTTTCTTGTTTCTTTTTAATCAACTCAAGCATCTCCTTTTGTTGTTTTCTATTTCCAAGTGGTGGTGGGCCTGGTCTATTTAAGGATGAATATGAACGAGAAATACATTGTCTAAGCATCTTTAGTTAAAAAAAAAAAAAAAGAAAAAGTAAACAGGAAAAAAAAAAAATGCATTTTCCATCCGGGGTTTGACGAACGGATGCTAAAAAAAAATTAACTACAAAAGTGAACATTACCTTTCGCAAAAGTGTGTAAAGTGGCTCAATAAACACTTGGTTTGACCTTTTTTTGTCGTATTCAGCTTATTTAATGCTGCGAACTTTTCTTAATTCCAATTCGCCCGTGATATATTGTCGTATTCATTTTCTTCCTGCTTAAAAAATATAACTGTACTTATCTTTATGTTTTTTTTTTTTTTTTTTTTTTGCTTGAAAAAGGTAAAAACAAAAAGCTTTCTTTTATAATTTTTTCTTCTTGAAAATAAACAAAGGATTTGTTTTGGTCACAAGAATAATAACAGGTTTAATAAAAGCATGTGCAATAGACATTTGGGTTCTCATATCAAAGAGGCTTACTTTGTAACACCAGCATTTACAAATGCACGTGAATATTGAATTGTATTTGATAATCCAAATACACTAAGCCTCTTTCTTTTAAAGTACACCTTTTGATCAGAAAAAAAAAAAAAAAAAAAAAAAGGAGGACGCAAGAGGAATATGTTTACCTCACACGTGTAAAGCGCAAAATTTGTCTTACTGTCCGGTATTCCAAAATAGGCTATTCCGAGATCACAGCTAAAACAGTATAAAAAGACAATATAAAAACAATAGGCTTGTAATAACAACCCAAAGCTCTTTAATAAACAAACACTCCTCCTTTTTTTTTTTTAATAATGATACTCCGCTTCTCATTAAAAAGTATTTTTTGCATGTGATCCAGACACTATTTCCGGCCTTTCAAAACATTTTATATTTTCATTTTCATTTTCATTTTTTCATTTTTTCATTTTTTTTTTTTTTTTTCTTTACTGACAACAATATGACAAGTATAAGAAGAAGACCTCTAAAGGTTGTAACAGATAGTGAAGATGATCAATCGGACTCAAGACAAATAAGGGACCTGCGTTTGACGAGTAAAAAAGTATCTGAAACGATAAAAGAAGAAAAGAACAAGGATTTTTCGCATACGTTGCCTATTCATACCATCACCAAAGCATCTGTCTTATCAAAGGAGGCACCACCCGAGAATTACTCTGGATTCTTGCGATTAGGAAGTAAATGATTGTCTGGTGAAATACGTTACTTATATTCTGTAGTGCTTGTGCTGGGAGCAAGCAACATTCGCTTGATTATCGAAAATTGGATGAAATATGGACTTTTGATCCGATTACCTCATAGTTATGTTCCTATCAAAGATTACCGTTTTTTTTTCTTGGCTTGGTTGTGTGTTCCACTCAGTTTAGCAATCTCTTTGGTGCTTGAGCGTGTGATGGCAAATGTGGCTGTATCCTCTAAAGATACCAAACCTGATTTAAAGAGGTTGTCTCTTCTCGAAAGAATCACTGCTTTGACTCATGTTTCACACTTGATCTTTTTACTCATATTCCCTTCATATCTTGTCTATACTCGAATCTACCATCCTTTAGGTAAGAAGAAATAACCAACACCCATCTTACTCTTTGCTTTAGTTGGCTCAGCTGTTATATTTAACTGTGTTGTCGCCTTTCTGAAGCTGACATCATTTGTCCTTGTCAACAAGGAGCTAAGACAAGCCTACGTTCAAGAAAAACAAGTAGAGTTTTATGAACAAAGTTACCCCAACAATGTGAATGCAAAGAACTTGCTTTATTTCTTCTTTGCTCCCACCTTGTGCTACCAAGTCTCATATCCTCGCACTCCAAAATTCCGAAAGACTTTCTTCTTGAAACGAGTAGGGGAATTCGTCACTTGTCTGGTAATGATGTACGTCTTGACAGAACAGTATGCCAAGCCGACCTTGGCCAATTCCATCCAAGCCTTAGAAGATATGAATTTGGTGACCATCATCGAACGTGTGCTCAAGTTATCTACCACGGCTGTAGTGATCTGGCTCCTCATGTTTTACGCGCTCTTCCACGCGTTCCTGAATGCCTTAAGCGAAGTTCTCCGATTTGGTGATCGTACGTTTTATTTAGCTTGGTGGAATTCAGGCAACTTGGCCACCTATTGGCGTTTATGGAATCGACCCGTATACCTTTTCTTTAAGCGCCATGTGTATATACCCGCTGTAAACAAGGGGTTCTCACCCTTGCTCTGTCAGTTTATGGTTTTCTTCGTTTCTGCTTTACTCCATGAGGTCTTGGTGGGTATTCCCACCCATTCGATCAATGGTTTTGCCTTTTGGGGTATGCTCGGCCAAATCCCTTTGATAGCTATTACCCGGCCCTTGGAAAAGTGGAGAGGAAAGGGATCTGCATTGGGAAACACTATCTTTTGGTAAGAAGAGTTTACAAAAAAAAAAAAAAAGCTAACATATCTTTATTTAGGATTGTGTTTTGTGTGGTAGGTCAACCTACAATTGCATTATTATACTATTATCAGTGGACAGTTACCCATAAAATTACCACGTCTACTTGAATTGAAATAAAGATTTAACTCACGCATTCATACTGAGCTAAATATATCTTGTTTTACAATAACAAAAACAATTTGCTTGTGTATGTCAGAAATATTGAGCACGTTTAAAATGGTTTCCTGGTAACAAAGATTCATTTATTTGTCTAAACCCATCAAAATATATCCAGCGCAAATGTTCGGTTCGAACATTTATGTCGGACAGGATCACACTGACTTATGACGTCAGCAAGCATCAAGAATCATAAACAAGCTTCAGATAGTTGGCACTCAAATAAGTTCCCAGACTAGTAAACTGGTTACTTTTTTTTTTGTGGGTAATTCTTCAAGATTTTTGTTTGTAAGATCTAACATTTTTTTTTCCCTAGTAACCATAAAGCTGTCAGGCCTTGATTTTTTTTTTTTTTTAAATCTGAGCTTGCTTCTGAGTCTTTTTTTTTTTTTTTTTTTTTTCTTGCTTCTCCAACACTTTTAAAAAAATTTTCTTTTTACTTTTTTTTTATTGTTCAACTTATAGACGTGCTTACACCCACTTTTTTCATTTAATTTATTGTTTGTGTATTTTCTTTAAAAAGAAATTCGAAAAACAACAAAAACGTCCCCCTTCTCTTTTACACACTAAAGAACAAAAAAAAAAAAAAAAAAAAAAAAAAACCAGTTCTTTAAACTTTCTTTTCCTATTACAACCACCCTTCGCGATCCACTCACTGACAAAGCTTAAATGACAGTCGTTACAAATATAGTCAATAATCGTGCTCTGGTAACCGGTTCCTTACTGCTTTTAGGCGGTTTATCAATTTACTATTTTAGTTCTAAAGGTACACACACACACACACACACATACATACACATACATACACATACACACACTATATCAACTAAATCCCAGAAACTGATTATCACCATTTATAGCCAAGAACAATATTAAAGAAGGAACAAAAGATAGACAAGTGCGAACGACTGAGGATGAAAACCAGTCACAGAAGGGTGAGTAATTTTTATTCCCTTGAGGATAGCCCAAATTACTCACGCACTTTTTTTTTTTTTTTTTTTTTTTGATAGTTCACGAACCTATCATAAAGCCTGCTATAGAAAATGAACACACCGAATACAAAGACACTGAATATGAACCCACTACTGCTACTCCGATCCCGATTGCTAAAAAAGAACCTGTTTCAAGATCCATCGAAATACAACCTACTGCTGTAACCAGCGGGAAAAATGAATCTGTTATTACCACTGAAATAACACAAAAAGAATCTGCTGTTGTTGATATTGTTGCTGAAAAGGAGACACTTGTTGAAACCGCAGAGCCTGTTATCGATACTGAAAAGGAATCCGTTGCCATAGTGACCGAATCTACTAAAGATAACACTCTGGCCATTGTTGAACAAGTAAAAGAAGAAACTGTCGAATGCGTTGATCAGGAACAATTAAAAGAAGAAACTATTGAATGTGTTGACAAGGAACAAGTGAAAGAAGAAACTGTTGAATGCGTTGATAAGGAACAAGTAAAAGAAACTGTTGAATTCATTGAAAGTAAAACATCTGAAGCCGCCATTGTGTCTAATGAAGAAGTCATGTCACTCACAGTGACGGATGTGCCTACAGCCACTATTGATGACCCTGCCGATACCCCCTATGCTGCCAGCAGCGCTGATGAAAATGATATCGGCACACCTGAAAATGAACCAGCCAGTATGCCCACGTTCCGCTCCTACGACGATATTCCCGAATTTATCCCTCAACAGAAGCCTCGTAAACGGTCAACTAAGAAAAGCTTGACTCGTATTCAGTTGATTGAACAACAACGTCAAAGCCATACACCCACTGTCAGCGCTCGATGTAACCACTGGCCTAGATGTACCAACAAACACTGCAAGTATTGGCATCCTTTCAAGATGTGTCGTGCTGGTGATGAGTGTTATTATGGTAAAAAGTGTATGTTTGTTCATCCTTCAGACTACCTGGAACAACAAGAAAAGAAAGATTCTTCTGATAATGTACAGCAATACTTTTAAGTAATTTTTTTTTTTTTTTTAAAAAAAAAAAACACACACACACACACGCACACACACATATAACAAAAAAAAAAAAGTCAACTACTTTTTACCCCTCTTCAAAGAAAAGATACAAAAAGAACATATTGTACATGAATGTTTCTGTTTATATTTTTCTTTTATTTGTATTATTCTTGCCATCCTTCTCTATAAAAAAAAAAAAAAAAAAAAAAAAAAAAGACAGAAAAAATTCTTGCAGAAAATCAGTTCCCGCATTTTATTTTTATTTTTATTTCTGGATATAGACGCGCGCTCACAACATATGCCTACTTGCCAAATGAGGCTACACTAGCGAATCCGCTAGAGATAGTTTTACTGCCTTGCTTCAGATCTTAGTTCCTTTACAGCTTCCAAGTTTTGCTTCACCCAAGTATCCTTTTCTTTCAATTCTTGTTCTTCTTTTCTTAACTTTGCAATTTCTTCTCTCAATTTTTGTTCTTCTGTTAATAAACGATCGTCCTTTGAAGAACTGTTTTTTGAATAGATACTGTCTGTCATTTTTTTTTTAAAATATAAAAAGGTGGAAAAAAAAAAAAAAGAAAAGAAAAGAAAGATATACGGATACGCTTTATATTGTAGGAATATGAAAATGGGTTCCCCGATTATTTATTGATCAAGTTAGGCTCAACAAGCATCTTTAATCTTTTCTAATTCCACAGCCCATTGTCTTCTCAAATCATCTATGCTACTAGAAGAATGTCTGAACCGAGAACCGTGTAATCTCTTTTTGGCTTGTGATGCGTGTGTATGAGATCCTGACAGCCTATCAAACACGTTATTGGCAGCTGCTGATTTTCTGAGCTCATAAGAATTCGTAGGCGATCTCTTCTTGATCAAGTCCAACTCGAGTTGAAGGTCTTGTTGACTCGCCATCTCCCTTAAAAGAGAGTGTCTTCTTTGACCGATCGGGGAAGGTGCTGTGGGCGGTTGCTGGAAAGAGAAGGCCCGTCGACGGTTTTGCTGGGAGGCTGTCTCTACAAGCTTGGGCGGGGTATTATAGGCGGTATCTGTGTCCGATTGGATGGAATGACGTCGTTCGGACGGCATCAGGAGCTGTTGAAGGAACTGTTCGGGGGAGGATGTCGATCCACGACGGCCAGCCAGAGGTGAAGCAGAGGGTTTCATGGGTGCACCACTGGATTTTATTTGCTGTAGAGAAGGTCGGCGTGTGATGAAAGGGGAGAGTTCAGCCTCTGCCAGAGTGGAAGGAGTAGAGGGTCGGCGGAAATCGCCCATGCCTTCACTGTATATCTTGTGAAACAAGGTTTCTACGTGTTGGAAGTGATCATCTGGCAAGATGTCAATGGCTGAGTCTGCATCACTACTGTCTTCACCATAACAAGATAACTTGGAAAAGGATGTGCGAGCAGAGAGTCGGTGATGTTGGAACTGCTTGAGCCGTCTCTCATAGTCATCTGTAGCATCCAGCGCTGTCTTTTTCATCACAATTAATGTACGGCGTAAATCTTCTGTGGTTCTTTCGTACTGTTGAAGTGACATTTTGTTTTGAGCTTCTTCCATGCGTAAAGTAACAATATCATCCAAAGCAGATTCCATCACACTGACTAATTCATCTGCTTCCATGGATCGAATTATTCCAGATAGCATTTCAATACATTGCTCAGGAGTGGCACCAAAGTTCAAGGTAAACTTTTCTTCAAGAGAATCGACGTCTTGCCAGTCACTGTCTTCTTGAGATTTAGCAAAGGTAACGCGTTTCTCTGAGGGTCGAGAAGAATCGTCCACAAAGCTTTCATCAAAAATGTCGCTGTTCATGGCGTGAATGCGAGCATTGATATAAGAAATCTCTGCTTCGACCATTTCAATATTCTCGTCAATAATTTGTCTGAAAGCACGGTCGATGGATACCATATCTTTATCTTCCTCTTGCAACAAATGTTCGCGCTCAGAGATGTATTCCTCCTTCTTCTGAGCCAAGTCATTTCTCTTGGACATCAACTGTCTGAGCTCTTCAGCGCCCTGTTTACTATGGATAAACTGACTGAGTGCCTGATCCAGTAAGGCCTTCTTTTGTGTCGCACGTACTTGAAGCGGTAATTGCTGCCCCTTGCGTCTGGCACGTCGAGGTGCGCCCAAATCTAAAAGCGAGCTCGAGTTGGCCAGCAACTTTTCATCCAAAACACCGCCCTCGCGCATTGCCTTCTTCAAGATTTGAGCGAGCGATTTCATCTTTTCGGCAGTCACCAGAGACTCATCCGTTTTCTTTTGCACGACCTGTTGTAGTTGCTTGGCTTCTTTTTCCAGTTTACGTTTGGTTTCAATGTCCTTTTGTTGCTTGCGTTTGAGCTGTTGGATCTCGCGTTCGTGATGATGCAACTTTTCCTTGACGCGTTCGGCTTCTTCCTTCATGCGTTTGATCATTCGTTTCTTTTCAACCTTGAGTGTTTCAACATTCACGCGCAGGGCACGGAGCATGCTCTCGTTTTGGTTGCGTGAGGATTGGATGTTACTGGTGGTCTGTGAGTATTTGCGTTTGAGGTCCGAAAGCTGGTTAATGAGCGTCTTCATCTTGGACTCGTAGGCTTGTTTAATATCATGCATACTTTGAGGAGTACTTTCTTGGCGGAGGTGAAGGATCTGATCTCTCAGGGAGTAGATTTTGGCTTCAAATTGTTTGCGCATCTCGAGATATTCGAGTTCTGTCTTTTCAAGTTGGTTTACTAGAGATTCATTCACTTGAATGTCGGATTGTATTTGGTCGAGCATTCGATTAAATTGTGGGTTGATTTCGGAAAAGTCGGTATCTTCTGTCATCAAGGTTTCTGAGGAAAACATACGTGAGCGGTAGGCACTAGACTAATACGGAGAGGTTAGATGGATTCTTTTTTTTTTTTTTTAAAAAAAAAAAAAAGGAATAGTGGCGTCTTACTTGTTCTGAGATTGCATCTTCCATATCAGCAAAAAGATTCTCATCAGATTGGAGTCGAATAAAGAGTTCATCATCCGCTAGAAGCTCGCACGCATATCCGTTTTGCTCTTCCTTTTCCTTGTTCTAACAAAAGTGTAAGTCTTTATATGTATGAACTGCCAAATATTACCTTAAAATCATCCAATACTTTCAAGGCTTTATCAATTTGACTTTTTGCAATTGAAATGGATTCTTTTGCATCTACACGTAACCCAGAGGATTCGGAAGTTTGAATAGAGCCTAAAGTAGTCTTGAGCCAAGACTCGATGTCATTTTCTTCTTGAACCGTAGAAGGTAATTTGTGACGCTTAGCAGATTTGAATGAGATGTTTTTAGCGGTAGTTGTAGTTGTGCTCCCGTGAACAGTTCTCCTTTTTTTCGCATGGTTGGCACGCTTCTTGGTTGTGGTACTATTGTGTGACGGTTGAGGATCGAGCGTTGACATGGCGTGTACCAGGGGCGCCCGGACCGACTCTGAAAAGGCAAGGCGTTCCTGTGTGTCTGACAGTTCCTGACGCAAGCTTGTGATCGTTTTCTGGTATTGACCAATCAAAGGCGAGCTTTCAAAATCACAGCCAGCCAAATCGCGCTCCATCAAGAGCGTGTCTCGCTCTGTGGTCACTCTGCAGAGATCATCGGACATGGACCGAAGCCGGGACTTGAGTCTTTCGAGTTCTTCATTGCCCAGCAGACCAACGGTGGGGGTCTTTGCTTTAAGAGCTTGTAATTCCAAGGTGAGACGAGCCACTTGAGATCTGAGTTGATTCACTTGAACAGAAGAACCGACGAATTCTTGATTGATGGCCACTTTATTTTTGATATTTCTGGCTCTGTTTGCGTATTTTAGTGTGCTTAGTGTTTCTGCAAAATTTGTATCGGAAGGGGAAACACAGGCCATCATTAAGGTTTGTGAATTTCCGCCCAAGGAGTCTTGCAGTAATCGGGTGAGTTTTGAATCTCTGTAAGGAACATGGGCGGATCTTCTTGATTCATCTCCTAGTGCGCTAATAACGTTGCCAAGAGCCAATAAACCAGCATTGATTGAGATACCTTCACGGGCACGATCCCCTGAAGCGTTTGTTCTTTTGAGCTTTAAAATAAAGAATTAGATTTTTTTTGAAATGACACACATTTACTTACTCGTTCTGAACCAGCCAAATCTACAAAATGGAATTTACTCACAATTACTTGTTCTTCTGTCTCTTGTCGTACTTTTTGTTTGAGGATGACTGAAAAGATAGCGTGTGACCGAGAAGACACGGAGTTCATATCGGTTGATCCGGTTGTACGACCTAATGATCCTTTCACCAAATATTTGACTAGTTCTTCTGGTGTTTGACAGACTTCTTCCCGGACACCCGCCCAATAGATGTGTCCGTTCACATCTTCTCTTATCTGTACTTCACATTTCTTTTTTGATTGTGGATTTAATAAATCCACTAAATCTTCGTTGTAAAGTTCTAGAAATGAAACCAATACTTCATATTCTGCTTCTTGTTCTTTCTTTTTGTTTTCTAATCGCAAAAACAAATCTTGAACAAACCTAGGAACAATACCTAAAAATTTCGTTATTTTATGATCCTGTTTCACATTACCCTTTTACCTTGGTGTTCCGTATCTATGTGTTCCTCTAAAGCTGTACCCATACTAAATGTTTTACCCGATCCTGTTTGTCTAAGCTTGTTAGTAATGAACCTTTTTTTTTTCATTGTCTTACCCATAAGCTAATATGGTTGCATTGAATCTGTCAACAAACTTAATATTTCATATTCTTTTTTTTTTTTTTTTTTTTTTTTTTTTTTTTTTTTTTTTTCTTCTTTTTGGTTACCCGTCTACAAATTTTTCTACTAAAGGTACGACACTCGACGTATATATCCATTGCTGTTCAGTGTTGGTATCAAACACATAATCATATGTAAATGAGTGGTCTTTTCCGATCAATATTTGTGATTGGTTTGGTATAAATGAGACGCATTCTGTACAATTTGCTAGTCGCTCTTTTTGTGATAAAGGACGTACTCGCAGTGCCACTCTAAAACACAACATTTAATAAATACTTTTTTGGTTCTTTTTTTTTTAAAAAAAAAAATACCTAACAGCTGTGGAGGCCATAATACAATTATGGGAAGAGAAAAAAAAAAAAAAAGAAAAAAAAAGAAAATAATAAAAAAGAAAAAAAGAAAAGAAAAAATGAAAAAATTAAATAATTAAAGGAGAACAAAAAAAAAAAAAAAAAAAAAATTAACACAGGTCGTTGCATAATCCATCGCTCTTTTAATGAATAGAAGAACACACAGACTTGTTTAATGTAAAATAATATTTTGTTTTAGACGAAATGTACAATTTCTTTTGCGTAACATGGTCATATATCGTTAGACGCATCAGCCATCATTGGGGGCACACAAATACCCGTATAACAAATATAATTAGAACAGCAGGCCTTGGATTTTGCATTACAAGCACCTAGTACAGAAATACATTCTTGCTGTAAAGAGGGTTGAATCATGAATAAGACGAATACAAATAGAAATATTTTCATTTTTTTTTTTATAAAAAGAAAAGAAAACATAAAAATAGCACATACACGCCCCTTAATAAACACACTCTCTCTCCTTATTAGAATCGGAATTCACGAGATGCATATTGTTCTGCAGCTTGTTGAGCTTCTCGGGTTGCTTGGTCCTTTTGATCGCGAGACCAGTTATGTTCTTCAGCCAATTTAACAATTTCAGCAGCAGCTAATGCAGCTACACTTTGTTTGATAAATCCATGAGACATCTCTTCTCCTTGGCGTTCTTGGTGTTGTCTATAGGCCTTGACTGCTTGGAAAGCGGCGGCTCCGGCAATTAAACGATGAGACAAATGGGATTTACGGCCCTCATTGTACACTGTATGATGTACTTGGGATGCTGTCTTGTTGTTAATATCACCCATTTATTATCATTCTTTTCTTACCTTCTTCGTAAGAGGGTCCTTCACCATATTGAGAATTTTGAGCATCGGATGTGTTGAAGCCAGCAGGAGGATAGTGAGGGTAAGCTGGTTGTTGTTGAAAGTGTCCTTGTTGAGGATAATCGGGTGGGGGATAATAAGGAACTTGTCCTCCTTGGTTAGGTTGACCAATAGGAATAACAGTCCATTGTTGGTTCATGTTATCAGACTCCTTACGCTTGTATAAGATAATCTTGGTACCTTCTTTACTGCCACCTCCCTTTACCCAAGAAGTCAATAACTCACTATCAATAGCTTCTTTTTCTTACTCTAATGTCTAATACAAGACGAGGATCAGCCAAACAGTAAATAAAACCATCACGGTAACCGAACCTTTGGTTGTGAGCCCTAATGATATATGTATATACAAACATTCAGTACACGTGTATGACATCATGTCCATCTGCTTACATAGTCATCTTTCGTGTATATTGAACAATATAAGTATCTGACTTGAGATCACCACCACGAATATCCATCACTATATCTCTCTTTTCAGTCTATAGTTCTCGTCTTGAATTAAAGAAACTTACCCAAGTGGGATTTCTTGTTGACCAAGAAACCATCCTCTGAGCGCCAAAGCTTAAAAAAGAAAAAAGAAACAAAAGAAATGGCTCAGCTTACAAACTGCGATTTTTTTTTCTAACTTTTCTATTATTTTTACTTGGTTTGCGTTGTCATTATCAGGTTTCTATACATTATTTAGCTGAGTCCTTCCCTTTTTTTTTATCATTTATTTACCTGCTGCCAAATAATGATATTTGAGTCATCCTATATATAATGTGTGTTAGTTGAAATATGAATCATGAGCTCTATTTACAGTAGTTTCTCCCATATAAACATCCAAGACGTGTCCATTGGCACGAGATTTGATAAAGAAGTATTGGTTTTCCGGGAATCCAGTCATTTTTTTTTTTTTTTTGAGGATAAGAGAGAAAAAAAGAAAAAGTCAAAAAAAAAAAAACGAACAAGACCTTATTTGATTATAATGTTCGGGATTTGAACTATTTTAATGACGGCCGTTTACTTGTTTTTGGAAGCGTTTCATATATGCCTAATGATGATGCTAGGTATAGATTGATGTAATACGTGAAAAGAAATTCAGGTCATATGGGTTGCCATTCATATGGTTCGTCATTTCCATTGAATTTCTTGTTTTCATCATGTTCCGTTCTTCCGGCCACGTAATCAAGTACCTTAAAAAAATGGTACAAACATCCAAACAAAGGACACGATCTTATAATATACTTTCTACATAAGTATTCACAAATCATTGAAGAGTAATTCGTTAGGTTGGCATATAACAATGCTATTTCTTTTGTAAAGACAATACCTTTTTTTTTTATTTTATTTTAAACTCTGTTAATTTGACACTGCAAGCATTGAAGTCAAATTAAAAGGCCGAACAGGTTGCATTTTCACTTTATAGAATGAAAAATCTGGATGCAATCCTGTAAGTTTTTCATATTCGACACAGCAGCTCGCTATAAAAGCCGTATTAATAACACTTGCGAATTAAAATAGTGAAAGTAATATCCGCGTTTGCAATGACATGACGGTGAGTAAAAAAAAAAAAAAAAAAATGAGCTATTTTTGGCATGCACCTTTTTAATAATGTATGACGGTCCCTTTCTCAGTCATTCTCGAACTACAGGTTGTTAATAACAAGCTATGGAGCTGCGATCTAATGAATTCAACGAAAACAATCAGTGATGGATGGTGCAATGCTAACTTGGTGAACAGCAGACGCTTTTCATGAAGGTCTTTGCCTTCCTTAATATCTGCTTCAACATCTACTTCTTTTGCATTAGCTGGTTTGTCTTAACAGGAAAACACATCGCATAATTGAGTATTAAACAGAATAAGATATACTTTGGCTCCCTTTTTATTTTTAGTAACTTGTTTTATTTTTTTTTTTCAAGTATTTGATGGTTGTGGCATGACATTCGGTCCTACAAAAACAAATCAGACAGCATGTTAGCTCCTCTTCCGTATTAAGAATTTTTGATATATTTTACCTCTTTGTGATATATCATGGATCGAACAAGAAACCAACATCAAAAATGTTGGCATATACATGCCCCTTGGTATTACCCTTCTTCATGAGTACTGTCATGTAATTGATCGCATTGATAAAATAATAGCCTGACGAGAAACAGTTATTTGTACACGCAACTTTCATCAAGCATAATACAAGTTAACATAAATTTTCGACAAATCAATTCGTGTAAGAGATGCTACGCCCAAAGGTTGACGAAACATCCATACAAACCAAGAAGCCAGTAAAAAATCTTTGATGATCTTTAGTTATGGGTTATCTCAATACACACAAGTAAAATTCCAAATACGTGATTTACGCGTATATTTTCAAGCGTTAAAATAAATATAACAAAATACTTTAAAATAACTACGTTCAAAAAGCCCACTGTATATTATTATCTTTTGAAACAAAGTGTAACAAAAATAGCAAAATCGGTCATAACAAAATCTAAAGTTGACTGTAATAGGACAGAGTGAACAGGAAAGAGCAGACAAGTCTATACCAGAACCACATAAAGTATCTTTAATAGAGACCAATCCGAAGAATATCGAAAGAAGTCGTTGGTTAGAGCAAAATATAACAAGAACTTGAGCTACTCTAGAATATTGTGAGTAAGGCTAATATCTTTTTTTTTTAAAAAAAAAAAAAAAAAAAAAAAAAAAAAACATAACCATACTGGAATGTTGATTGAATAGATTATTATCTTTTATTTTCCCGTTTAATCACCAGTGAACAGTGCGATATTCGTGTGAATGTGTGGATGGTGTCAATTGTTCGGAAGACTGCTCCAGTCTCATCATCTCGTAATCAGAACATACATATAAAGTTTTTGATAATTTATACAACCTGCAAGGGATAACAATATTTCTTGTAAACACTAGCTATCTAGCAAAGTATGTGTTATAGTCAACCTGTACAAATACAATACCATTTAAAATAGAAAATCAATTCCCCCTTTGACTAAAAAAAAAATCGTTTACAACTTTAATAATTATCTACGACAGTAAGAAACTTTGAACTCAATGACAGGAACCCAGTTTAAAGAGCAAGTAAAATTTACAATTCTTCTCACATTGTTTGAATTCAAACCCGAGTATGACTTTTCAAAGTAAAGCATAATAGATAATAATAATAATAATAATGTCTACTAAAATGAAATTTTTTATACTACCACGATATGACAAGACCATGATAAAATCTACATACAAGCCAGATATGCTTGTGAAACTGAATGTATTTAAAAACCTTCAAAGTGATTTTTTTTTTTTTACTGTAGAGGTTAAAAGACCAGCCAAAAAATCATTTAACCAGTAAGTGTCTGGTTTTGTATAAAAAAAAAAAATACATTGTCAAATGAAATTGTGTCGAAGAGGAAAGAAAGTATCAGAAAAAAAAAGTAGATTTAGGCGTCCATCGTTTTTTTTAAAGCGCCAAAGAACTATTGATGTTATTACTGGATAAATAAAGATAATATTTCTGATCAATCTGTGTGCAAAATGTGAGCATTTGTAACCAATTCTTGTCATTTTCAAGAAATTGAACCATGGATTTATATCGTCAACTTAGGCCCATAAAAAGCAGAATGTTTAACATATCAGAAACTGACATTGTTTAAATATCGACGCATTTAGGACAATATACCGATACAAAAAAAATTGGTATTTGTGAATTTTTTTTAAAAGTGGCAATTGTCTTTTATAAATTTTAAAAGATATCTCAAAGCTTTGTTCAGTGATAACAAAGAGATAGAAATTGTCGAAAAGATCATGAGTTTTTTCAAGTGATTATAATAAATAGCCGTACTTAATAACCAACATACTCTTTATCTTTATATCAAACAAATGTACAAATGAGATATAATAATCCATTTATTTATTTTATAGGAATACTTTGAGAGAGATGATACTGATAATTTTTCAGTCAAACTATTAGAAAATGTAAAAACTCAACAGCTTACGAAGCTTAATCAATAAGGGCTACATTTACTTATTTTCAGAATTGAAAAAACGTAAACATAAGAGGTCAATATTAGCAAAAAAAAAAAAAAAAAAAAAAACTT
>JNDS01005187.1:0-15152 GCA_000697035.1 Rhizopus stolonifer B9770
TCTTTGCCCTTTGCTACTTTTCTTTTTTTGCTTGTTGATGCCTTGTTACGTTGATTTTTTTTTTTTTTTTTTTTTTTTTTTTTTTTTTTGGTGGTGGCTTCTTTATCGCTACATAAATGACGCTAGATGCATGTATAGCTCCAATGATCGTATGAGATGGAGTCTTTGTTTTAGTTGTCTTCACTATAGTAGGTATTCCAGTATCTGCCCTGGCCCAATTATATCTCGAATTTATATGAAATCCAGCTTCGTCGATAAAGATATGGTTTTTTGTAAAGTCTGCATCAGAATCTTTCCATTTCATAAACTATTCATATCTCGACTCTAAGTTATCAGCAGAGTTGTGTCTTCATTGATGAAGCTGGGTCCAATTTGAACATCAAGCGTACCTTTGGTCGATCTGTACGTGGTACCCCAGCCAAGGCCATTGTATCAACACAAAGGGGGGTTTTTTATAACAATTTTGGGGGCTATGTGTGAAAGGGGAATTATCAATATTACTTTGAGACGGCCCACTGCTGTTGTTTCTAAGAAGAAGAGAAAGCTTGAATTTGCTGAATCTGGTCTTAACGTTGTCAATGGCCGTATTGGTACGCGTACCACGCATTATCTTCAATTTCTTGCTAGTACCATGGACGTCTTGGATCAGAATGATATGAAAGGTCGCTTCTTGTTAATGGATAATGCTCCCATATATCGCTCACCTGAGGTGCAGAACCTCATCTTCTCTCGCGGCTACAGGTTCATTTACCTTCCACCATACTCGCCTTTTTTGAGTCCAATCGAAGAAATGTGGCCAAAGATAAAGTTTGGTGTAAGAAGAAATGACCTTACCGACAAAGATATGCTGATGCCTAGAATTGTTGAGGCTTCCAGAGAAGTTACGGTGGCCGACTGTGAAGGCTGGATTCGACATGCTCAATCATTTTTTGACAGATGTTTGAACATGGAGCACAAGCTTTAATGCATTTTTTTTGTATTTTTTATTTCTTTAAATGTTGATACTTCATAGTTTGAAATATGTTATGAAAAGAGGTCAATAAAAAAAAAAAAAAAAAATCCAAAATGTTTGTTTCTTAAATTTCGTAAATGGTTGAAAAATATGAGATGGAATAATGTTTGTCTGTAACATAGAAATTAACACATGACAAAAAAAATTCGGTTTGACTTCGCAAATGTATTTAATAAAGAAATAAGTCTGCGTTTGTCAAAGGGCGCAAATTGAATAGACAAAAGATAGGCTTGCGTTATTCAAAGAGTGCGAATTTGTTGGACAAAAATAAGCCTGCGTTAATCAAAAGGTGCGAATTGTTTGTCAACAGACGCAAACTTTATTGTCAAAGGCCGCAAATTTAATCTCAAAGGCCGCCAAATGAAAGGAAAAAACCAGTACTTAGATTCCTCATTTATCTTAATTTCCCGCTTCGTCCATACTTAGTCTTTTTTATCACTCGTTATGACATTTAAAGGAGTTTAAATAAAACAGGAACTTTGTTTCCCTTAAAAAAAAGTTTAATCATTTGATACAAGTTGTTTGTTTATGATTCTTTGGATCCTGCTTTCCCCCCTTTCCCTCCCTCCCTCTCTCCTTCCCCCCTCTAATCAACTACACACAATATAATCATCAATTTTTTGGAATATTTGTGAAAAAAAAAGAAAAAAAAAAACAATATCTTTTGGCTAGAACAACTCAAAAAGGAGAAAAATTAAGGAGGTTTTTTTTTTTGTTATTGTTACATTTCTGAAGCCCAAAAATATGTTACAATTTGTTCTGAAAAGGGAAATTATTTGCGCCTTAATAAAAAGCAAATAATAATCGTTTTTTTTTTTTTTTTTTTCTTTTTCTTTTCTTTTCTTTTGACAGGTTTTTTTTTTATTCCATTGTGCGGGCCCGGATGGTTCTCAATCCTTTAGGGGCGTACAAAAGCTTTGGTTTGGTTCATTTAGCGGTAATGTCGGGCGGTGGAAGGGAAGGCATTCGTCCGTGATCATGATGAGCCAAGCAAAGATGATTTTTTTTTTCCTTTTGACAAAAAAAAAAATGTGGGCATCGTTTTGACGACCTCCTCGTGGTGGTGCCTGGGTACTGACTTTATAGTTTTTTTTTTATAAAGTTTGCTAACGTCAAAGAAAGCCTCTAGGAATGCTTCAAAAGGTAAAAAAAAAAAAAAAAAAGCTAACTCTTTACATATATAAAAATATTAGGCAATATTCCATATTTCAATTATTGTTATTCTAAAGAATAAAGAGTTTTATTTTATTAAATTTTTTTGATTTCCTTTTCTTATGATTTTAAAGTATACATTTTCAACTTCTTTACAGCCTAAAAGTCAGAGACTATTTCTGTGAGTGAGAGAATGTGTGAGATCAGTCAAACTTGTTTACAATTGAAATGTGATGATGCAATTTAACAAATCGCTTTACAGAGGAATAAGGATCTCTTTCTTTCTTGAAAATCAGCACTAATCATTTATCAGCAAACAGCTTGGAGTTTTTGATTCTATCAGATTTAAAAAAAAAAAAATCACAAATACACACATTTACTGCATACAATGAAAGAAGAAGAAAAAGGCATGTTCATTGACTATTTAATTCCCATGAGTTAGTACAATGTGCAAAGAGGTTTATTACAAGATTGAGAGAAGGGTCTTTGTTTTTCTTGGGCAGATTATTTAATAGTTGTAGCTGTCACGAGAAAAGGTTGGGTCTTGAATAAAAGCAGCAAGTACCTTGCTACCTGTTTGTAACAAAGGGTGCCCAGCAACACTGTTAAGAAACCTGTTTTAATAAATTTTGTCTCTATCCAATAAGTAAACTTACATTTGTAAAAATCTCTCTAAACCTTCTCTACGCTGTTCAATCACATCGTCTGAAAATCTATTAGTGAACACCTTTCCAGGTAAAGGAGGGATATTCACTCGAGTGGATTCACGTTCCAAAACATCTCTGAACCACTCAAAGTCACTGTATCTTCTACGTACTGCCGATTGTTTTAATTTAAAAGCAGGAATGTTGGTCTATACAGAAAGTCTTTTTTTTTAAAAAAAAAAGAATGCAACTTGATTACAATTGTGTTTCACCTACTCTGCAAATAATCTCATAATCAGTGTACATTTTACGTCCAAAACCTGAAACACAATTAGATGATGCATAAAAAAAAAGGAGGAGGGATCTTTACCATGTGTTTGAGGATTTTTTACTTCAATTTCCAAGAAATTCTCTGGGATTCCATAACGTTCTTCAATGGTCTGATCCCTAGTGGAAGCTCCTGTCATGGATGCAAATGACTTGAAAGTGTGGCTACCGGTAGACATGTTTTTTTTTTATTATATTATAAAGAAATGAATTTACAAAAGAGGGCCTTTTTTTTTCAGTACTCTTTGTTTAAGACTACTGCTGAGATTTAAAAGAGCAAAGAAAGGCTCTAAAACACTTGCTCATCTGTCTTTCTTTTTTGTCCAGCTCTTGCTTTAGGACCCCAGTTGGCCGTAGGGTTTACTTGATAACGCACCAAGTTATCAGATCTTGATTCAGCCACAGCCTTGGGATGTCTATCGAATTTGACTTCAATGGTCGATTCTTTACTGAGAATAGCTCTTGCAGGTGAGTTTTCAGGAATATTGTTCATGACCACAGGATGCTTTTTAACCCAAGCTCTCATAATATCCCAAATGACAGAAGCAGGTGCATCAGTCTTAATAGTCTGACGACCACAGTGAGAGGAAGAGACTTGATATCCAGCATTCAAAATGGCAGAGTTAAGGTCCAAAATGGGTATACTGTTGCAGTGAACTGTACCACATAATCTTGCCAATGTCCAATAAAATGGTGTTTCAATTTCTTCTTTAATCACAGTCAACATACCCTTCATACGTGTGCTGGTACCGTAGCTTTCCTCATTGTCTTTGACGTGTTGGAGCATCTTGGTTACAAATTCTTGGTTGTGTATTTGTGTTCCCCAAGCAGGACCACCAATCTAAATAACCAGTATAAATAAAAGATATGTCTCTTTCTTAAACAACTTACATGGTGTGTAGAGTTACAGTGATCACACAAGCTGTTGACCGGAGGTCCAGTGGAGGGGGTGTGCCTCTCGGCCCCATTGTCTTTCAAACTGACCTTGCCGAGATGCTGCACAGCGTAAGCATGACAACCTGTACATTCGTACATGATAGCCATGTTCTTGGCTGCCTTCTTCACTTCTTGAGGAGAGGTAAACACACGCACAAAGACACGCAAGTAAAAATCAATGCTGCATGAAACAAGAGGAACAATGTGACGCTTGTAACGACCTGCAGAAGTTTGCAATTGTTGCAAAACCAAACGAAGTGCCATTTCATGAGGAAACATGCCTTTGAGTGGCATACCACCGTATTTACCAAAACTATCAAAAAAAAAAAAAAAAAAAAAAACAATTACTACCCACATTTAAAGAAAAAAAAAAAAAAAAACTGCTTTACCATGTTTCAGGATGCATAGAACCAGTGAGAATAGCAAGATCTGTGCAAGTAACACAAAGTAAGCCGCCATCTGCTACAGCCTGTACAGCTCCGTCTACAAAGGGAGCAGCACTACCGTAAGGATCCAAATCGACAACATCAAATTTTTCGTCTTGTCCCACTTTATCATACATCACACGCATAGCATCACCATGATTGGGCTTTACCAATTCTTCTGTAAGACCGTTGTACTTTACATTCCTCTTGATGGATTCCATGGCGTCAAGTTCGATATCATTACAAATTACTTGCTTCAACTTGGGAATTTCTTTAGCATAACGAATGGATCTCAAACCACTTGCGCCCAGGGCTTCCAAAATAGTAAAATTGTTGGTGTTTTTGATTTTATCTAAAGACTATACATACAATTTTTAATAAGCCATAAAAGCAAATCGTTATTTTAACTTACGTTCTGCAAAGCTTCTTTTGATTTTTCGTCTGTTGTATATATAAAGTCAATATACATGTTTATCATGTTGTTTTTATTCACCTTTCTTTCTAGACAATTTCTTTTCTATACGTTCTATCTTTTCGTTGTTGTATATCTCGCTCCAAGTACGAATGGCAGCAATAGACATGTCACGATTGAACTGTTGAACAGGGTTGTAAAAAACTTCATTATGTTTTGGAAAGAGGATGGTTGCCTTTCCTTCTGTCACCGCATTATACTGAGTAATGTCAATCTCTGGCGCTGTAGACATGTTTAAAAGTGAGAAGAAGCGTTGTCTGGAACGAAAAGTGACACTTTTTGTTAACATACAATCTAATTTATTTTTTTTCCATCAAAAATTGAATTCTTCAAAGCCACACACACACACACACACACACACACACTTTCTCTAATTTTTTATTTATTTATTTTTTTTAAGCAAAATGTCTTTCTTTTTATCTTTTTATTTGAAAACCCCTTATCATGTATCAATATTTTCATTCTTTTCATCGTTTATCTTATTTCGATGTAGTGAAAGAAAGACCAACAGTACGAGGCCGAGGATTTTAAGAACAGTCACGTAATCTGTTACCCAGTTTCACTTCTCTCCCTCCTCTTTTTTTTTTTTGTATTTTTTTTTTCCAGTGATGCCAACTTATGAAGATGCTATAATAGAGGAAACAACATTGCTTGTCGCCAACATTAATAAAGTAAAAACTGACTGTGGGGTTCACCTCTCTTATCGGTTCTTTTTTTTTTTTTTTCCTAAAAAAAAATTAGTTAAAAGCCTGTATATCCGAATTGAACGATAAAGAAATGGTCAATATGATTGAAAAGTTGCGAAGGATAGAGAAAAAATCATCACTTGTTTGCACCTTTTTCCGTGCGTCAGCATATGAACATCTTGAACAAACACAAAGTACAAATCGACCCCCATTTTCATTTCCAAACAACAATACTAGATAAAAAAAAAAAAAAAAAAAAAAAAAAAAAAAAAAAAAAAAAAAAAAAACAGAAAGCATGTGACGAGCAATAAATAATTCACAAAACGTGAGAATTGTTTCTTTTTTCTATTTTTTTTTTTTTTTTTTTTTTTTTGTTCTCCTTTCTTCTTTA
The DNA here is from genome assembly GCA_000697035.1 of Rhizopus stolonifer B9770. Taxonomy (NCBI): domain Eukaryota; kingdom Fungi; phylum Mucoromycota; class Mucoromycetes; order Mucorales; family Rhizopodaceae; genus Rhizopus; species Rhizopus stolonifer. Next base: position 6,046 of record JNDS01005187.1, read on the forward strand.
TGTCCAATATATTTGATATAAGAACTGTAAAATACACTGATGCAACAAATGATAATTTGATATGCTGTGTATGTCAAGCGCCTTTTATCGATCCTGTAACAACACCTTGCGGGTAACAAAAAAAAAAAAAAAAAAAAAAAAAGAGAGAGAGACTCAAAATGCATAAAGTTCTCTTTGCTCATTCTTGTTAGTCATACATTTTGTTTTGATTGTATAGAACAGGCTCTTGATTCATCACGTCTATGTCCTATTGACCGTGCTCCTGTTTTTATGGAAGAAGTAAAACCAGCAGTGAGGATTATAACGAACATGGTAAATGAATTAAATGTTCATTGTCCAGAAGAGGGTTGTGAATTTATCGGCCAACGATCCCACATTGAATCTCACATACGAAGTCAATGTCAATATACGGTGACCAGCTGTGATTTTAAGGAATGCAAGGAGCAATGTCTAAAAAAAGACCTGCGTTCACATACCGAAAATTGTCAATTCAGAGCGATAGAATGCCACATGTGTAAAAAGAAGATGAAGGCGATTGAGTTGGAGGTAAACCAAAAAAAAAAAAAAAAGGCATTAGGGTATTCAAAAGTTTAACAAAAAAAAAAAAAAAAAAAAAAAAAAAAAAAAAATAGGAGCACTTTAATGTTTGTGTATATAAACAAATCGAATGTACATTTTGTGAGACCTCTCGACCTCGTCTAGAACATGCAGATCATATAAACGAGTGTCTTGAATACAGAGTAAAATGTAACTACGGTAACTTTGGTTGTCCTTGGTCTGGTAAAAGAAAGCACTTTAGCGATCATTTTGATCAATGTCCGTATGTATCAATCAGTGGATATTTGATCAATCAAAGTTACAAAGAGAAAAAACTCAATGAGGAGCTGCGTAAGCTTAAATGGGAAAATACTCTGTTGAAAAGACAACAGCTTGAGACTGAATCACGTACAGAGATTATCCTTGGGAAACTCACTACTCTTTTCCCTCTTCATTTCTCGTCTGACCTAGACAATATATCGGATGAACCCCTTATATCGGAAAACATGCGCCTCACTCGAGATATAGAAATGCTTGCTTCTAAAGTATCAGCACTGGAACTCAAGCATAACACTTCCTTGATGGCAGAATCAATACGAACACAAGAAGAATTTGCAGGCTTGTGGGCGGCATGGGATCATTTGAGAGCACAAATGCAGTATATGGCTATGGGTCGTAAACTAGGAACAAACTCAGCCTCAATAGAGTCTGGTGTAAATCAAAAAGAAAGTGAGGGACGTTCTGCTGTGGCTGAGAGTTCACAGAGTAGAATACGCGCTATACTGGATTCATCTTCGTCAAGAGCAGATACAAAACTATAAATTCATTTAACATTAATAAATTCATACCTATTCCACATATCCAACACGACCGATAAATTATTTTAATGCAAGCGTTTTCATTGGAAGAGTCAAGCATTAGATCTGATTGTTCTTGAATAACTCAGAAAAAAAAAGGTGGGGTAAAAAAGTTACACACAAAAAAAAGTTTTTTTCTTTTGATATGATCAAACAAACATTTTCTGGTGTTTATCGGTGGAGAAGCAAGTAGGTTATCTCTACAGGTGTAACCCAGTTTATTAGGACCCTTTTAAACCCTATTTGAAAGATTGACGTATACCGATCCTGGGAAAAAGACTGAAAAAGAAATAAAAAGCGGGGTAATCAAAACGGGTAAAAAAAATTTTCATTTTTTTTTCCAATTCTTCCAATTTCTGTAGTGATAGGGCCAACCGGAAAATTTCACCTGATTTGTGTATGACAACTTAAAATTTAATCTTTTTTAGGGCTTACATGCGACTTTTTTGATGATTTACAGAAAAAGAAAGGAAATTAATTGAATTGAACGGGAAAGAAGAATTACCAATTGGGAGCAGTTATTCAGTCTATACGGGAAATTTCATAACATGTGACAGCTAAAAGTTTACCAGATATTATGCAGCCATTCTGACCCTTTTTTTTTTTCTTTTCTTTTCTTTCATTAACATGACACACACTTCACTCCTTCTTACCTCTAAACTCTCCAGACCTCAATATTATCCTCCTTCCCCACCTTTATCAAAATCCAGTGCTTCAAAAGACTCTGCTATGTCAAATCCCTATTCTCTTTCAATTGAAAAAGCACTTCAAATTTACGGCTCACAACCTGAGCTTCTTGGCTTAGTTTTATACAGTAAATTAGAAGAAGATCGCCGAAAGACAGAAGAAGCCAAATTACGACAAAAAGAAATTGATTACTTGCTTCAAAGGAAGAAGAATCTCTTGCCTAGTCTGTCCCATTCAACATTACCGCCGTTACACCATACATGCACCAATGAAATGACACCAAAACCAAGTATCAGTCGGTTACTTATCTCTCCTCGAAAGGATGATCCAGAACTCAAGTCTCCAGAGCTTTCGCCCAGAGAAGAGTAAGTGTGTTACTTAACCTTTTTTGTGTACTAATATTTTACGTAGACAAACTAAACGTAAACAAAGCTCTATGGACTATGACGATATACCCCAACTTCCTCCTTCGCCACCTATTGAAAGCATTCCAAAAAGACGCAAACGAGCAATCCAAGCCATCACGACCATCATTGAAACCAAAGAATTTCCTTATAGTGATGATTATCTTTGGAAAAATAACGGCAATACGACCCACAGAAAATCAGGTCTTAAAAGTGTTTATTATAAATGCTCCAATAGCGCAAGGGTAAAAAAAAAATATATATATATTTTAATTTTTCTCACTGTTATCTTAGGGCTGTCTTGTGAATAAAACTGTTACTTTTAAAAATAATGGTGAATACTTGATCAAATACAGAGGCGAACATTTACAGGAATGTAGCCGAATTAAACGCATTACAGATCTCTAAATTATTTTATACCCTTAAATACGAATTTGTAAATAGCAATAACAAATAAAACCTTTTTTCATAACCTGTCTTAAAATCGTTGGCGGAAAAAAAAAAAAAAAAAAAAAAAAAAAAAAAAACATATTGGGCTGATTTAACAAAACATTCAATAAGGCTTACAATAAACAATGCTAGGAGGCGTGAGAAAATGATCCCCTTCTTCCTTTAGACATGGGGGATAACTCTGGATTATTCAGTCTTTTTACTATTTCAAAGTTTTCCAGTTTTTTTTAAACACGGTGTCACCCTGTATAATTCTCCATAAGTTCCTTTATGTTGCGTCATCTATTAGTTTTTGTATGTGTAGATATACAAATATGAACTAAATTGAACGCTTCCTGCATTTCATACATGTTTGTATGCACTCTAAAATAAAATCCTTTCTTCAAAACAAAACATAAGGTTAAAGTGCAAAACGTTCGAGACGAGCACTAAAAATAACTAATTCTCCTTAATACACCGTCTCTTATCTGGCTATTCTTTCCATGTCACAGACATAATCTATGTTCCATAATTCTCGATCTTTTTACTTTATTCGTGCCAAAAAAACGTTTCTTCATATGAAAAGGTAGTATTTATCGTGCGGGAAAAAAAAAAAAAAAAGTAATCAGGTATTCAATCATTCATTCTACTGACTGGTGTTTATATACTCTTAACTCTTTCAGATAAGCTTTTTTTTTTTTTTTTTTTTTTTTTTGGTTTCGCTAAAGTGGCGAGATATTAAAAAAGTAACACAGTTTTTTATTTATTTATTTATTTTCGTAAAGATCATTTCTTTCCAATTTACATATTTTTTGTAGTAGAATCAGTTTTTATCAAAATATACACAACCAGAGATGAAATGGTCAATTTCGTCATGAGGTTGGACCTTCGCTATAACAAGCCACCGATGGCAAAAAGTTTCCTAATAGGGGCTTGACAACTCAAGTATTTTCTGTGCAACAGTCCTTTTTTTTTTTTTTTTTTTTTTTTTGTCCAAATATGGTTCTGGACATCTTATGACGTTTTTGGCCGCTTTTTGAAATAAAAAAAAAACCTCCCCCCAAATAAAATGTATTACATAGTATCTTTTGAACAAAATGCAATACACTATTGAGTATGAATTAGTTAAGCTGTTTAAAATGATAGCAAAAAGAAAGCTTATGTAATAAAGCAAGATTTTGATGGTCAGCTTTTTTTTTGTTTTTGTGATCGTTTACCTACGAAAAAGTGTACATAAGCATCAACAATAGTTACCTTATGATGATCACATGATGCTAGAGTCAAACAGAGAAATAAGAACATTGGAAGAACATTGGAAGAACATTGGAAGAGCATTGAATTGAATTGATTACGTGAAGAACCAAAAAAAAAAAAAAAAAAAAAAAAAAATCGTTGCTTCTTGACCACTTGATCTACACTGTAAGAGGATTGGAATTGTAAATGATAGAAGCATATGAGCATACCTTGTTGTGAGCTTGTTTCCCCATTATTCAAGTAAAATAGGGTCTTTTTTTTTCATTACTTTAATAAAGTAACTTGTATTATTCAAAAGATCAAAGAAGTTAATGAAAGTGGGGGAAAAAAATCACACACAATAAATAACCTGCTCATTTCCAAATTTGGATTCTTTTTTATATAAAAAAGTTTGCATGAAAGCAGTGTAACATTGTTCCTCAGTCTTATTTAATTAATGTATCGTGAAGACAACCATTACCTCTACTCTCATATGGACAATTTGTATATAGAACAAATCCAAACAAAAGCTTTAAATCTGAAAAATCGCGGAATGGGCCGGTTATCTGTCAGATCTGTTCCGTGGTCAACTAATAAACTTTTCAGTTTGAAAATAACAAAAGTTTAAAGCAATACTTTAATTTAAAGGCACATAATGATTGTTTAAAGTAAACATATTAATATAAAATACAGTCCAATGTGTTGACTAATCCTTTTATAAAGTGTGCTATAATCTTTTTTTTTTTTTTTTTCAACAACATGCGGTGTTTATTGCAAAGACTGACAGAATGGAAATAGTTGGTGGAATTAGTAGTCAATGATGAGAGAATATTCATACGAAAAAATTGGAGAGGTTCAAACCACAAAATCAAACATTTGGGCAATTTGTATAGCAACTGATTCGTTAGCAGCTACAATGGAGGGCATCAGAAGATCAGCAAGACTGCTGAGGTGCTTGTTCAATGCATCATTCTTTAAAATGGGAATGTCATCGTTTGCTGAGGAATACAATCGAAGTATGTCCAACAATATGGTCTTGGTTTTGCCATTTGCCAGAGAAGCCCATTCCTCTATATTGTTCCTAGGTAAGTGTGCACTCTCGCCATGTTTCAACACAAGAACGCCAATGGCACGAAAGAGGTTGGCTCCAGGGTTTTTACCACGATCGTAATCTGCCAGCGTGAATACACTGAACGGGTGGCAGGTGTGCGACTTGGTGATGGGACCGGAGGATCGACAGAGTGTGTACGCATTTGGTGAGTTAAACTTGCTTCGAATCTGCCGTAGCTGGTAGATGATGTTGGATGAGGACATGCGTGAAGTTTGCGGTGATGTTAGCATGGCCAACCCTTCTTGTAAGCAGGTCAAATCGAGATAAATTTTTGTGCTTATGGAATCAGCGATTGTGGCCAGTTGGAAAGACATGCACTTGGAACCGATACATGGCTTCATTTTTTGGTATCCAAGCGAATATCTTGACGTGATTAATATGTTGGAAACTTGAATGTCGATCACTAGTTTAACACCATCTGAACGTTGGAGACTTACAGGCCATACATCGCACGGCGGTCCAAGGGGGACGATATATACCTGGTTTTCAAAAATACATGGCAGATACCTGGTATTTTCCTAAGCTCCGCTTTTGGAGAATCTATTATATTCAAACTATAATGTGTTTTGCAAAATAAAGTCGGTTATTACCAATGAAGCGTTGTTTATATTTTCCTACCACCTGTTCTTTGTAAATATACAAAAGTTGTTGCGCAATGGTGTGGTGGAAATAAACATGTTTGTAAATGGCCTTAGATTGTAAACCAATTGGGAGCTACTTGAAGATGCAAAAAAAAAAAAAAAAAAAAAAAAAAAAAGTTTATAAAGTGCACTTTTTTAAAGCTTTTTATATTTACATTAACGAAAAATTTGCAACAAATGCAAGAATTTTTTTATGGATGGGTAAAGAAATCATGTTCAGGATTACAATTCGTGTTTAAGGTGCCATCTAGAATATTTTTGTGGAAAGAAAAAAGAAAAAAAGAAAAAAGAAGAATCAAAGAGGCTTAAAAGGACCACCAATGAAACTTCTTAGTCGAACAGCTATGTTCATCACCTGTCGTATTTACTTCATAAACACTCTTATATCGTGTGAGATATCTCATGCTCTACGGTTTTCCCTTAGCAATATATATGTAGCACTTGGTGCCATATATGCAATAACAACTGTTCTTCTAATGTACCTTGTATTACTATCGCTATCTGAATTTCTCAATCTCATTATCGAGACGTAATTTGCAATAAGTGGGTTCTTTCTCATAAGTGGGTTCTTTCTCTCTCTTGTTCTCACTCAATAAAAAAAGGTTCAAGAGACTCATCGACTTTCCAGTCTTATTTTTCGTATTTTATTTAAACAACCCGAACAACCAGTACTACCACAACGTTCCTGACCATGGGTATGGTTACGGTGGGGGAAATGAGGTGGGGAAATGATCACCCTGAACAAGTTGTTGTCAGCCAAGAGAAACAAAATTATTCCATGTTTAGTAATCCTTTCTTTCTCTTTTCCTTTATTTCTTTTTCTTTTTTTTTTTTCCAAAACATAACAAACAAACCCACTGGATTCAATTTTGAACAATGTTTTCATATTTCATAAGCATACATTTGGTATCTTTCTTTTTTTTTTAGGTACAATGGTATATAAAAGTGAGAGTAACGGGGGGAGGAGAGGGAGGGAGGGGGGGGTGGTGGAGGGAACATATGATTGTTTAAGGATAAAAGGTATAATTGATATCTCTTGTTAACGGGCTTATTGTTGACCATAAGGAAGAATCTGCAAAAGAAAGATCTGTAAAGGAAGAATCTGCAAAGGAAAAATCTGCAAAGGAAGAACCTGTAAAGGAAGAATCTGTAAAGGAAGAATCTGTAAAGGAGCTGGTATAATCAGTCACATTATCCATAGCATATAGATTGTTTCTGAACATTTGGTTATAATCTTCTTGAAGATTGGGGTTATATCTGACTGTTGATATATTAAAACAATGTGACCCTGGGTATGCGTTTAACAAAGACAATTCTTCGGATCTTTTGTTAATCAGGATTCGCATCTGACGTTCTCTTTCTTCTGGTGAAATCTTGTTTCGGTTGGCAGGCTTTCGGTGTACTTTGAGATGTCTTCTCAAGTTAGATATGACCGAAAATTGACGATTACATCCTTGACTATGAGCAATAAGTAACTATATATTGAATTGGCTCTTTGTTTATTACCTTGAACAGCTGTATGGCTTTTCACCAGTGTGAGTGTACATATGCGTCTTTAATGCACTTGGTCTGTTGAATATTTTGTGACATTGATCACAACAATATTGTTTTTTCCTGTTCTTCTTTGTTTCCATGACAACATGTGATTTTTCTTTCATATCAGCAACCGATTCAGTGCTACTCATGAACATGGGCGAAGTATCTCGAAAGGAATCAACGGTTGCTTCAGTAAAAGAAAAAGTGGAATCAAAGACGTAATTGTTGTCATTGAAAGGAGTTTTCATTTTTTTTTTTTTTTTTTTTTTTTTGTTGACAGAACATTCATACACTTACTCCATTCAGGTTCATGCGGGGTGCAGTTTAAAAAAAGAAAATGTTTATGTTTAAATTATTTGATTGTCTTAAGGTTTATAAAAGAAAATGTTCTGAGAAAGACATTGTACAACTTGAGATTAATTTGGAACAATCTATTGGCTTGCTTGGGCTTCATAATAAACATGTCTCCCTCTTTTTATACTTTAACTTTTTTAATCTCGATAAACCTTTCGTTTCACGCTAATCGTATTGTTTTTTTTTTTCTTGAACATTTGGTTATAATCTTCTTGAAGATTGGGGTTATATCTGACTGTTGATATATTAAAACAATGTGACCCTGGGTATGCGTTTAACAAAGGCAATTCTTCGGATCTTTTGTTAATCAGGATTCGCATCTGACGTTCTCTTTCTTCTGGTGAAATCTTGTTTCGGTTGGCAGGCTTTCGGTGTACTTTGAGATGTCTTCTCAAGTTAGATATGACCGAAAATTGACGATTACATCCTTGACTATGAGCAATAAGTAACTATATATTGAATTGGCTCTTTGTTTATTACCTTGAACAGCTGTATGGCTTTTCACCAGTGTGAGTGTACATATGCGTCTTTAATGCACTTGGTCTGTTGAATATTTTGTGACATTGATCACAACAATATTGTTTTTTCCTGTTCTTCTTTGTTTCCATGACAACATGTGCTTCTTCTTTCATATCAGCGACCGATTCAGTGCTACTCATGGACATGCGCGAAGTATCTCGATAGGGATCAACGGTTGCTTCAGTAAAAGAAAAAGTAGAATCAAAGGCGTAACTGTTGTCATTGAAAGGAGTTTTCATTTTTTTTTTTTTTTTTTTTTTTTTTTTGAGGGAATGGACTATAATCGAATATTTATTTATTTTTTTAAAAGAAAAAAAGACTCTCTGATACTTTATATTAATGGTAATAAAAAAAAAAAAAAAAAAAAAAAGAAAGGTTTTTATTTTTCTGTGACACGGTATCTTTTTTAAAAAGTATAATAAAATCTTGAAGCTTGGCTCAAGCAGATCTTTAGGAGTGATTTTTTTTTTATCTGGAATAATCTAGTTTCACCTCCCCCTTTCTTGCAGAAATATAATGAAAACATAAACAATTGTCAATAAAAAAAAAAAAAAAAAAAAAAAAAAAAAAAAAAAAACATGATCAAATAAGGTTATTCCCGAGTAAGAAACATGAATGATGATGATGGGTGGTGATGTTTTTAACAAACACCCTCTTTGTTTTTTTTTTCTCTCTCTTTTTATTGCATTCTACAAAGTCTGTGTGTACTAATGTCACTAGACGAAAATAATGCATAAAAGAACATATTTTGTGTATTGACAAACAAGAAAAAAAAAAAAAAAAGAAACTTCTATCTTTG